>OMNV01029116.1:91639-139803 GCA_900303265.1 Brotula barbata | reverse complement strand
AATAAAAAAATCTATTATTAAAATCTTAACAGGATAGCTCAACCAACATTCAAAACACAGGATTGCATCATCTTTCCCAAACTTATTAACTGTTAATAACTGAGATGTTAATCAGAGCCCATTGATACACAAGCAATACCGGACAAAAGGCACACCTATGGTATAAATGTTGCCTAATGCCGTTAACATCAGAATGGTCAAAATGTTACAATTGGCCTTAGTTGAGCTTCAACTTTGCCCAAATTACATCATTTTCAGGTGATGTAAAATGTTGAACAATTTTGGATTTTAGAAAAAAAAGTTTAATTAAAAATAGTAACAGTGTTGCCAGCCCGCATGCTATCATCTTTGGCCCCAGATGCTACCATTTTGGACTCATCAGCGGGCCCTGAAGGGTATTAATTTAAGTAATATTTTTATATCAAACATTTACATGAACACATTTTAACTTGAGAACAAAAATCATACATACTAACTGTGGTTTGTATTACTAACTTGGTATATGAACAGTTTCATTTGAGCACATTTTTTTATAGTTTTAATGGCATATATAAAAAGTTCAGCAGAAGAGAACATTTCAAAAATATTGAATAGACCATCTGGTTTCATTAGACTTGTAGACAGGGTTTTAATGTGAAACGCATAAGGTGAGGGTAAACAAGAGGAGTGGCAGGTAACATTAATCTTCCTCTTCTTTTATTGCTCAACTTAGAAAGCAGTGTCCTTTGAATTTAGTAGTTGAATGTTTAGCTTGTTTACTAGTGAGTAGTAGTTAATTCCTGCATGGTGCAATGCTGTATATTGGGTATTATTTCATGTAGCAAGTACATATTATAAATAAAGGGCATAGCTACTTAATTTTCATAGTCAGATTTGAATTATACTTTCCATACATTGCACTTTTAATGCATGAGCATGGTTGTGATGTGTTTGTGCACTTAATATGTATGGTCAAAAGTTTGGATTTGTCCTCTGAAATATCTCTGCAAAACCTAATCCTTACCCTAGCAGAGTAATCACAAAGAATTAAGGTCCGTTTTGGAATTGTTATCGCATGCGCATCAGACTTCATCAAGGCTCCACTGTTTGTAGACTGTTACTGAGATCGGAAGTCATTGGCTGGCAGCTGTAGAACATTAGATATTGACCATAAAACACTGATAGGGAGTTGACACAGATCTCTGGTGCTCGTGGTGACGGGACAAGTGTGTAGTGCATCTGGTAATAGATGTATCTGTCATTCTAAAGCAAACAAGCAAATACAATTTTGAGTCCTGCCATAAAGGCTTATAGTTGTGTTCAATTGGGTATGTTGCAAACATTTTTACTCCACAATGCCCCCATTCTAATGTATTAGCCCAGTTATTGACCTTTGTCAAATTAGTGCACAATAAGATCTGAGTACTTCTCTAATTTCTACAGGGCAGTGAATGCTTATGACATGTGCTTCTTGGATGTGTAGAACATGTTAATGACCAGAAGTATTTAATCTTTTTCTTGGTTTTTGTGATAATATGTGCCATGAATGAACGTGAATGTTATCTTTGATTCTTTTTAGATATTTTTTTTTTTTTTTTTTCCAGGGTTAACATGCTGACGGTTTAAGCTGGAAGCTGCAGACTCGAGGGGCATCCTCTGAACATTAATCTAAAATATATCAAAATAGAAAATATTTCTTGATCAATCGCACAATAATAGTATGGCCAAGAAATCTGCATTTATCAGGTAATAATAAGAGACTTTTATCTCATATCACCCGCTCATGTCATATGCTGCCGATGGATAGAAATTTTGCCCACCACAGCAACATTAAAACAGCCTGTTAATGTTGCAGTGCAGCTGCATCTTCTCCATACACATTTGTTCCCATTGAACAGGTCAATAATGTTTACTTTTATTTACTATGTATTTAAAGGCAATAATGTTGCCTAAAGCTCTCTTTGCCAATGAAATCGTACAATGCATGACCAAACCCTTTTTCTTGATTTTAAATATAACACCAGGTTCTTGTTTTCATAGGTTTGGACATCACTAGTATCGGTTATGGTTGGATGTGGTAGCAACATCTTAGCAGTAGATAATAGTTAGAGAACAAAAGCAAAACGGGCAATCGGTCAACCAGATATATGTTAAAGGCATGCATAATTTAACCAAATCTAAAACCACCCGTATTTTATTAACATTAAATAATTAACTAACATTTATCTTTGAGAAGTTGCTAACAGCATGAATTTCCACAGTATATTTTGCTAGGTGTGTATTCAGGTCACCAGTCATGAGCAGTATTAAACATTTAAAAGGTTCATAAAAGAACAAAAATAAAATAAATAATTACCAATCTCCAATGTTTGTTAAAATTGAACCATTGGTTTTTGACTGAGTCTAAGGGGTTAAACAGGCCCATTGATTGAACGGTGGCCTCCTTTTAATTACTCTATGTACTCTTTTTGTATTTAATTCATACCATAATATAATGCACTACACCTGTGGAGAAGGATTTTACCCTCAACGAACAGATTGACTAATCTAATCACAGATTATCTTCAATCTATATGCATGTATTATTTTTGGTTAGTGCATATTTCCCATTACTCTTTGCAATCACAGCACTGATTAAAATGTGTAAATATTGGAAAACATTGTGCACAGCCACGTAATTCATTATTTAACATGGAAAGATTTTTTGTGCTCTGTGGTTACTGAGAAAATAATGCATAATAAGTAATGAGGGGGAAAATGTCAATGCTCGTTGCAATGTTGTCTTGCCTGAAAAATACAGCATATTCAGCTACATTTCACTGAAATACTTAATTGTCATCTCAATCTTGTTTAGATGTTCATTCATTTGATGTGGGCTACTGAATCCATTTGAGACATTAAATAATTCAAGAGAACTCAGTTTTTTTTTTGTTCTTTGTTTTCTTACATTATTTATTATAAATGGTAGATAATAACAATTATCACCAGAAATTATTACAATGAGAAACGATTTGACAATAGAACTATTCAGAATCATTTACTGTTTCCACTGTGTTGTAATATGACTAAATGAACTCAGAACATCTCCCTAGAAACGATAACTGTATCCACTGCTTCACTGCCAGAAAATCATGGTATCACTGGGCTCCACAGGATAAACATTGTCAATATTTGATTGTAGAACATGCATAACCACAAGCATAGATAAATTTTAGTGACCTTTCAATTTTCCACCACAATCACTCTCATGACAAGAAATTTGTAGGAGTGTTTTCTAGGACTTGTTCATCCGTATGTAATCCTAAAAGTCCACTGATATGACACCTCACACATAAAATTTAACTCCCCATTGTCAGCATTACAGTAAGTCTGAATAGTTTATGTATTATTAATGCATATATGTGCTATTGTTTCTTTGGTTCCGAGCAATCTGATTATCATTATTATGTGTCTTTGGAACAGAATTCAATTAACCCTATCGTTTTCATCCTGCCATCCTTGACTCCACATCCTACTATTGTCCTGACAATGAGCAATGAAGGATTTGCTCTTTGTTGAACATGACATTTTCTACTTATTTGTTCCTCTAACTCAGTGGTCTCATATGCTATATTTATAGGCAACTGAAATATTTGTGTTTTGCATCTCTTTGTGAGGTATACATTCTGATTCTTATTCGTGAGCAGAAGTAGCGTTGGGGATCTAGATATTCTGCGGGCTCAACTCAGTGTCAATTTTTTATAGTCCCCACAGCACACACGAGACGCTTTTCATTTGGACACAGCAAAATGTGTGTCTGACTTTAATTGATAGGGCTTTCTAGCACACTCATTCTTATCAGAGGTACCTCAAGGAAAGACCAAAAAGAATGACATTCCCTGTTATTATTTCCTTATCTTAAAGCTTTGTTTTAATGGTTTGATCATTTTGAATCCTAACATTCAAAACAACCACCGTCATCAAAAATCACCAGATGAGCAGCAGCAGTGTCACTTTAGTTTCAATCCTTTCTTCTCTTTGGTCTATTTAGACAAAAACAACAGATGGTATTTGACCAGACTTTTTGATTCTCAAAGATTTGTGAACAATTCTAGTGCATATTCACAAAAAATGGTGACATTTTTCAACATAAAATCAAAAAGAGTTCAATTACTTTTCCCTCTCATTATTACTATGCATGTAAACAGAATGGATCATGTTGCGTTAGACGGGAATCATTCTGAAGGGAAAGACAAAAAGGAGAGACAATCTAATTGATCGAAAACGGTGCATTGTTTAAGTTTTGAAAAAGGATCACTTTTTGAAAAGAACTGTTTGAAAGCCCTTGCAGCGAGCATAAAAATGAACAGTCTCACTTAATAATCCAGGCAGCAGACCAAAATGTTTGGACATTTTAAGTATGCTATTATCCAAGGGCATGAGCAAACTGAATATAGCATTCTGTGTGAACATAGGCTCATTTTTACTTGGTGTTGGTGGTGCAGTGTTTACGCAACAATGCAATATTTTACTCCTCAGTTTTAATTTGTTCACCAGTCTCAGTGGCATCTGACAACTGAAGTTAATTTGCACAAATTGACTTAACTTAATATACAAAGAAATTACAGTCCTCTCCATTACAGCTGCATTTGGTTTTCTTTCACGAGAATGCAGTGGAACTTTAAGACACAGCGAAGAAAAGAATGATGCGGATCAAGACTTTTCACATCCGTTGCTCCGACAATGAATAGCCGATGATACAAAAAGGGCCGCAGACCACAATGATGGATTACAACTGAGTAGCAAAGGCAAAGATGCAATGTGCACAGGAAGATTATTGGTGTCAGAACACTAGCACATGGATTTAAGTTACATCAGGACAAGTAAGTTCAGTTTCTGTACGATAGATGTATTTACAGTGCTAAGGAAGAAGGGAGATATGGGAAAGCAAGGCACCAGGTGTCACTCAGGACTATATCGAAGCAGGGAAAATTGATGGCAGGGGCAAGAGGGAAGGCAAGAATGATGAAGCCTTTCACTGCCACCAATCCATATCAGTGCATCCAGGATAGCTGTGGCATCAAACTGTGTGTAGATGGTGCGTGTAGTGTGTATTTCCTCTGCATCCCTCTGCAGAAGAAAATAAGTGGACTGACACTTCAAAGAGAACAACTGGGCAAAGACTTCTTTTAAGTTCAGCTGGCTAAAGCGGTATATGACGAAAGCCTGCCATAAACATGTTGTACAAAAGAGGATGTTGAAATGGGAATGTGATAAGATTTAAAAGTAATACCTGCATCAAATCAATCAATCCACAACCCTGGTTTGTGGTAATTTGTGAATTTATTGTACTAATGCTTATTGTGGACTGAATTCATATTGGGAAACCTATTACATAGCTTCCAAACTTTTACGGCTGCAGTCAAATAGGGTGCTGAAATTTAACTGTTAGCCTGACCTATTTGTCCAATTAGTAACTTTTTTTCTTTTACAATACTTCAATGCGATAAGCAGCCCTCACTGTAGATTAAATTCCCATGTAACAGAGGTAAAATGGGAGGGGGAAAACACATCTCAATTATAGTGCACATCCTGTGCCAGAAGCATCATCCTGGTGGAAAAAAAGGACAGTTAAAATTTGCATTTAGATTACTGTGGTAATAGAAAAACTGTGGCAATGAATCTTATTCTGGAAAAGAAACTAATGTGGTTGTATTTTGAGTGATATTGTAAAGTTAAACGCTCAGGGTGAACCTGTATAAAAAGATATGTAATGGAGTCATAATCACTCCATCATATCAGTCAATAGCAGAAAGGGAGCAGTTAACATCTTGAGAAAGTGATACCATTAGCTAAAAAACAATGTTATGTTAATGTAAGTGCAGTAATTGGTCAAGTACAAAATGTCCCCATCCAACAGCTTGTAGACACCATTCTTTCATTCTGCCATTAGTAAAAAAAAAAAATTTCATGTGAGACTTCACATAAACATAATACATCTTTATCTCTGTAACATTTGATGATCCATTTATGTTGGTTAATACTTTACTGGCACTACTAAAATTGAACCATCAAGTGCTTCTGTTCAAGAGGTACTTTCAAAGAATAAGCAACTTATTCCAACACGCTATTCTTCTGTTTACATTACATTACTATTACACAAGTATAGCAAAGGTTTCTGCTGATGTGGGCACTGTGGCACTGTTACTGTGAGAAAAGCTTCTGACCTAAATGCAAAATCAAAGATGCATCATCAGAGCAGCTATGAATAATAACTACAGTATATTAAGTAAATGACTGAAACAATGCGAATTAAGAGTAAAACAACAAAACAATCAGCTAAGGATTAGGAGAAGTGAGACCACTCATAACGGCAGCTCTACAAATGTAGATTAAAACAAATATTGGCATCTTCAAAAATAACATAGCAGATTATTCTTGGGAATACGGGACGCTTTTCCATGTGCACTCGCCCTCTCGTTCTCTGTTTTATAATTTATTGCCATCTGCTCAGGCTTGGTGTAAATCTGAACGCAGACTGACTTGCTCACCCAAGCTTTCTCTGTTAACATTTAGCAATGTCTAATTAAGCAAAAGTGGGAATGCTTTGGATAAAAAATGCTGTGGTCCAAACAATGACAGTCATAATCGTTTAGGATATATGTCTGTCACATCAAGCAAATGATAGGTATTAGATGGGGGGTAATTAGTTGAAGACAACAGCTGTAATAAGCAGAAGCTGTTTGACTGTGATTAAAGAGACAAACTTGGAGTACATCAACTGTTTTCTTGTAAAGTATTAGCTGTGTAAATGACTGATCAAGGCCACTAAGATAGCTAAAAACTGCACTCAACTGAAGGGTTGGTAACAAACCTTTTGAAAATGCTGCTTTGGACATTTTGAAACAAAGAGCAGTAATCCCCTGTGCTGAACGAGTTTCTACGTCAGTGAAACAGCAGTAAGTATTCTCAATAGAGGGGCAAAGCGTTCACTAGCTGCTAGCTATGAGTAGCCGCACCTAAACATTGATGAATTGTCATCTGACATAAAAATAAACACTAATTAATTAATTTTGCCTATGGCGGAACAAGTCCTTGCCTATTCTCTTTTTGTTAGCTGTCCTATTATATTCTTGGCTGACAACTGTTACATTTAATAGCACAACATTCACTAATGAATCCTTTCTTTTCATAGTTCCAATCAAAGCACTGTAGGCTAGACTCCTATTTGAGTATACCCGGCACACACCTTGGTAAATACAATGGGAAAGCGTTATCCATCGCCTCCTAGTTTGGTGTGTCTCTTCACAGTGAAGCGAAGTACTGACAATCCTTTACATTCACATCATTCATTTGGACATGCATTCATTCAGGTCAGATCAGAGAGCAAAACAGTAGCTGTTCTAGGTTGTCCACAGATTTTCTACACACCAAGGTCACATCAAGCGCTTTTTAATGTGTTCCAACAGAATGGCAAATCCATAATTCAGCACGTGAGGCAAAGGCATTTTTAATCATAACGTTTTGCTAAAGCCATTTCTGTTGCATCATAGGACCTGATTGGCGGTGGCTGCAGATGTGTTCACGCTGGAGAAAGCTGACTCAGTATGGTGCTGCTTTATTGCCTCAGGCCATTTTTGTCTCTGCTGCAAACCTGATGGGGGAAAAGTTCATACTCCTAGAGAGACAACCTTCGTTCAGCACGATATGCACCTAATTTATGTTCCATCATCCTAATAATATTTCAGGTGATATACCATTTTAGTATGCATGTCCTTACTGGTTTGAGGAGTCCCAAAATGAGAAACATTTTGCTGGGGCTATTTATGGTTGGTGTATAGTCAAATTTATTTTTATTTATTTATTTTCCAAATGAATACATTCATGGCTGAATAATAACTACAGAATATGCCTTGCCTTTTTGGAATTAAACAGAACTCAAGCTCTGTTTTTGGGCAGCCTCAGTCACAGGGTCAAACACAATTATGGCCTTCTGTGCTCAAACTACAGTCCACCTGAGAAACAGCAGTTGCTTATGCACCAGTGGTACTCCTTGGTTGCCTTGGGTCTACAGGGCTGACTCATTTCATCTCAGTAGCTGTCTGTCTTTCACTGTCTCAGAAGCATGTCCCCTGACTCAAAGTATTTGTATCTGTCAAATATTCTGTTGTCAAAGACAAGATGATAATGAAAAACATAGCTGCACATTGCACTACGGGACATAGCAGACTTAAGGAGGGGGTGGAGTTGTTTGATTCTTCAATAGTTTATTTATCAGTTTTGTTAAAATTTCATTTCATCAGGTTCACTACCACATTTCACCTGTTTGGGTAGTTTCCAATTAAAAGTTTAAATATTGGCAGATATTAAAAACAATACTTCTTTGGTATAAACAATTGCAAAATGACATTTCTCTCCTGCATTTTGTTGCGTAGGTGGACACTTGGTTTATGTCAGGAAGGCATCAGTGTGAAAATGTAGCACTGAATGCATGATAGATATTGTATACAAAATGGCTGACATTTGTTATACTACTCCCAATGACATACCAATGTCTTGTTTGGTGGTAGCCCCAGACTGCTTTTTGGCACTCTCTAAGTATTCTTATTGCAACCATACTACATATTGTTTAAACATAGAGCTATGGAAGTATGGTATTTTATCAACATGCTCATTAGTTTTAACTATGATCTGTTAAAAACCTGTTTTGGAGAAAAACAAATACTTGTTGTAATCTTCCAATATTCCATAAGTACAATCTTATAAAACTGTGCTTTTCAGAGGAGCTTCCCCTAACACCTCCACAAAAGTCTGTTGCCAGTGATGTCTTTTTTTCTGGTTCTGCAGACTTAGCACTTTAGTAAAGTAAACACCGAGGTACATTCATCACAGAAATAGCATTGGCAATGAAAGTACCTGCAATTTGTCACTATTAAAAGAATGTGTTTTGGCTTACTGTCTTAGTGTTCTAATGAACTCAATGAAAGAAAAAGGGAGTTTATCAATGGGGAAAATGTATGACTCGGAAAGTACTTGAATTCTGCAGTACTAGTATAATCTCTTACAAATTCATAAGATTATCTAAGGATGTATCAAGGGGTTTTTTTCAACTCTGTTGATCACTTGTTGCCTGTGCAGGAAATAGCGTGAAAATGGTCCTCATATTGCTGGTTGGGACCTCCAACGGCATTTCATATCTACCATTTTACATGTTCAATAGCTGCACAAACATAATGTTAGTTGACGGTACCCTTTACATCTCCCAAAACATAATGTGTGTGGGATATGGGGGGGAAGGGAAAGTGACTCATTAGGTTATAAGTGGTCACATTTCTTAAGGAACCAAGTTTGGCATTTCTTCAAGGTTGGAAAACTGCAGCCCTGTTATTAATATCGCAAAAATGGGAAAAAGGATAAATGATCTATTAATAGTCATGCCATTGCACTTATTCTTTCATAATAAGGTTCCATTGTTTTCAGGTACACATGAATAATTCTGTCTGGTTTTCGAGACCAGCTGAAGCCAAACTTGTTTGTACCAAGAGTCATAATAGCTACCTGCAACCTTACAATAGTTTGGTCACCATCCAATAGTTTTTGCATGCTATAACCTACAAATGAGGTGTTTAGGTGATTATAATTTAGCTGGACTAGCCAGCTGTGTTGTTACTCCCATTTTCATTAGCTTGCTTCCACCTACTCCTATCCTCCCACTTTTCCCCGGAAGGATTTTGGTGATAATAGCATCTCCTCTAGGCTTACCAGAGCAAGCACAATGTCTTGTCAATGGCAGTGCACACCATCTTTTCAGCCTTAGTGCACATATTTTTTCATCAGTGATAGTGCAGTTCAATTTAGGTCACTGTCTGACTCTGGATCATTGTAGTTTGAGTGCTGAACTTCAAAACGTCTACTGACATTACGAGAGAAGTCCACACTACACGTAAACTCTGTTAAAAACAATTTATTCTCTACTAGTATGCTCTTGCTAAGCTTTGATGTGGTTGGTCAGACACAAAAATAAATCCAGACTGTCATTTTGCCAATCTTTTGTTTGTTTGTCAGCAGCACAGAATTATTGGTAAAATAGCCAAGTACATTTGACAACTGAGCACACACAAACACATTCAAATCATATCATAGAGTCGACATCCTTTCGGGAATTGGTTGTTATTATATTAATTATATTGATTAGAAATGTAGGTAACAACTGTCTATTGATCAAATTTGTGGGGTGTGAAGGTGAAATACAGGCCTACTCCCGCTGATGTCCAGGTCAATTACCAACAGCAGCACCTATAGAGAGAATGAGGGATCATATGATCACTATCATTGCTTTAGCAATCCCACCATTTGTACCTGTTCGACCATAAAGGAAACTCCTCTAGAACTCTTTGTAGAGATAATATTTATCTGTAGCCTTTTACCAGCTTACTCAATATTATTCCTGTGGTTATGGCCTAATTATTAAATTCACTTGTATTGCATTGATAAATAGCCTACAGTAATATCCTGACAGGAAGCAGCAATATGTTTCAAGACCAATTAATACTTTTTAAAATAATTTTCAAATAATGCAAAACAATAAATTTAAATTGCTGATGTTTTGAAGTAGAGACAATAGCTTATGTTGCAAACAGAAGTAGGGTCAGAAATTGTTATTTACTGTAGCCTGAACCTTGAGGAGGCAGAGTTATTAAAACTATTTGGGACCTTTGTGTGATACTGGTCCTCACTGCAAAAAAATTGCAGTTAAGAAAAATAGAGGAAAATGGAAAAGATCATTGCACAGATATCTATCGAAGAAACGAGTACACAAGGAAGGAAACACTAGATGATTTTCCTGTGCTTTCCAGAAGTCAGTGCTTACTTATTTGTTTGTCATGTATATGGCATTCTTGACAATTAATAACTTTCTGGGGGAAGTCTCTAGTGGGTAGTAATCTGCACCAGCAGATCGGTGAGCCATATGTTCTTTGATTATTGAAGGTGATGTCTGAGAATGCTGTCAGCCTGCAACGTTGTGTTTTACGAAGTAGACATGCGGGGGTCAAGGCTCACCACCGAAGCTCGACACATGCTAATGAACTCATCTCATAAAATATGCATCAACTCCTTCAAGGGCCGTACAATGGCAGCGGCGTGATTTTGCAGGAATTATGGGAAAAGTCATTTTCCATTATATCAGAGCTAAATGAGGAGTGACCTGTGGAAGAGCCATGTCTGACCCATGTCAAGGTAGTTCCTGCTAATTTTGTACAAAGAACTTTGCAGATCAGTTTTGACTTTTAAGATACTATGGTGACAGAGAGAATAAATGGATCTGGGTGCACAGCATAACCTTGCTAAGGTAATCTTCCTTTGAAGCTGATGTTCCAAGTCTGTATAATTAATCAAAGATAAAGATGTCAATGAGGGCTCTGGTTATAAAATTAGAGGCACTCTGTCATCCATTGCATTTAGAAGCGGTAGAGGAAAATAAACGAGGTGTGCAAACCATTCCATTCTTCATTCCAGCCATATGTGGTTCCCTACCATTGTTCTCTGTGAGTGTTTCACAACAAGGCCAAAGGCGAAGGCTTGCATGACAACATAAGGATGACGAACAAGGTGTTACAAGTGCAGTGATTGGCCAATTATTAAGGTTAAGCAAATTATATTGATGCTTTATCTGTTTCTTGTTTTACACATCACACTATGTAAATGATGTTCGTACAATTAGAATCTTATTTGATCATTTTAATTTTACAAGTGTGCAATCCGTTGATGTATAACTTTGAGTTAGCGTTTTTTTTTAAAAACTCTAACTGAGAGTTAAAATAATGTCTTCTCTTCATTTATACTCATTGTGATAACAGTTTGCAAGCTGCAGAGTGACCTAATTAACCTGGATCTTATTTTTTGCCCCATTTAATACCCAAATGTCAAGTTTACTGAAGTATCCTGCCAATGCCTGAGGCTCCCTGTTACTCCCTGGTACCGCACTGAACAATGCGTGGACAAGGACAGAACATATTGAAGGGGAAAAAAAAGAACAAATCTTTCGATTCTATTCCTAAGAGGTGGTCTATATGTTGTTAATCTCTGTGAACTTCCTCTTGAAATGACTGTCTGTCAAATGACACTCTGTTGCAAGTGGAACAATCTCTTATGGCTGTTGGTTTTTGAATCTGTTGTTACTCAGAGTGCTGTCTAAAAAAAAGCCACGGATAAGCAGATAAAAAGATCACCTGCTGCATACTGACAGTTCTTACATGTTGTCGATTTGATAAATGGCCAGCCAGTGCATTATGCTCTATTTATCAGCTTGTAAATTATGTTGCCACTGTATATCCTTTGGATGCCCTTTATCTCCATTTTCAGCAGTTTGCTAATATGTCTGATAAAAACCACACTAAGAAAGACTTATGAAGCAAACAAAAAAGCTCATCAGCACCCTCTCATTAAAATGGCATTAAATAATCTATGACTTTCAAGCTCTATCTGCAATGAAAGAACTGCAATAACACCGACAGGTCTGTGCCACAGCCTACAGTGGCCTGTAATTGACAACAAAAAATAAAGTCAAATTTTACTACAGAGACAAGTAAACCTAGCTAATTAGAGCATATAGTGCATCCAAGGGAAGTGTCTACTGAAGAGGCAATCTATCACAAGACAAACAAATTATGAAACAGCTCCGTCATGTTTTCATTTTTTTTTTTATACTTAAGAATGCCAGACACTTGTTCGGTGAGAGGTGCACGAAGACGGAATACGTGAGAAAAAGTAATCACTAAGTCATTGGTTTTGATCAGAAGCAACCTATCAACACCCTCTGGTCTAACCGCTTGGTATTTCTATGCAACTCATTTGTACTAGCACCTAAATGTTCATTTGTAATGATTTGTATCAAAGGAGCAAAGACTATGGTGCTGTTATTTGAGATGGAGTTGTAGGGAAGGGGTAGCGGAGTAGAGAAGAGATATCAGTAACAGAGACCAGGATTCTGTTCTGTCTCAACTCACAATGTCAGTTATCACAAACTATCTATGTCGTAATTATATCATTTAAACCACGTGGTTTCAGACGTGTTCATTGTTAATGTATCAGTAAACAATGTTAATGAATACATACATCTCTCTAAAAAAAAACAAACAAACACAAAAACTCTTCTTTTTTTAAATGAACTTTTTTTCTTCATTGACACCTAACTGTCTGAATTTTCTCTTTCAGGTGATGATCTAAATTAACTGCTGAATGGGATCCTGACAAAAGAAGATCTCTTCTTTGTGGCCCTTCTGCACCTGGGCCTTCCTCCCTGCCTCTTCCATTCTTTAAACCAAGTTGTTTCAGGGTGGCTCAGCTTTCACATTTAGACTTCAACTTGGGCACCTGAACCTCACAGATTGCCAATGCTCACAAGGAACTGCCTGCTGCTGTTCCTTTGGTTTCTTGTGGACGAAGGCTCGGTCTCTTCTTTACGATCACCTTCAACACAGAGCCGGAGCAGACCGGGGAGAGAGCGGCTCAGGAGCTTGGTGGGCCCGATGAGGAATGGGGCAGCTGGATTTCAACGCGTCAAAAGGGGCTGGGTGTGGAACCAGTTCTTTGTACTGGAGGAGTACATGGGGTCAGACCCACAGTACGTAGGAAAGGTAAAAAGCCTAATTTTTGCACTAATTTATGATATGGGCTAAAGTTGTAAATCACATAGTCAGGGGCTTTTGTGAAATTAAACTGGTAAATTGAGAGAGATATGGAACAAGAGTGAGATGAAATACGGGACTAGGAGAACATTAATTACAAGTGAAAATTAAGACTCATCTATCAAGAAAATAATGGTTAGTGGTAGTCCAACAACATAGAGCAAACAAAAGCCTACCATTGCAGTCATCATGCTAATTTAGGACTAGTAATACACCAATGACTATTTTCATATCACAATATTAAAAATATGCCAATGTCTCTCTGAGCTCCACTTCATTAAGAAGGCTACCACTTCAAAATATTTGTGCAACCAGAACTAGGCCTCTGCATTTTAATGTTGTAATGTCCTTGTTGTTAAAATGTCAGTTTGTGATTGTTTTAGGATATTAATGGTCTGAGCCACTGGGGTAAAAAAAATCTATACATACTAATCGACCTGTGCCACCATTTCTATGTTAGACTAGCAGACACGCATGACATTGCACTGGTGAGAATCGATGGCTTGGTAGAAATAAATATGAATTGTGGCACTTTTAAAGCTGTCAGAACATAAATGTCATGACCCTGGAAATACACTGACAGCAATATAAAGACAGTAGAGATCCAATAGTCTGAAGTGAAATTCAGACAGATTATTTTACCGTAACCTCACAAGACTTTTCTTTTTGTTCCATCCAAACCATGGCGATCTCCGTTTTTAGTATGGGATTTTTATTCTCCTCTGCTACAGCTTAAGACATTCGCAACTAAACTCTGTGGGGGTTTAAGGCTGAAGCTGTAATTTGGCACTCCTAGCTTACACAGGATAATAGTAAGACTGACTTATCTGCCCCAGTGCCGCTGCAATCAGCCCTGACAAGCCACGCTGTTTGTGGAAGTCTCTGAGGCTAAAAGCAGAGGGAGGGAGGCTGCTGTCGGCCCCACAGCTAAATCACTTAATCCTGGGCTGCTACACCACTTCAAAATAATTGACTGATTCTTTGCCATATGAAAATCATTTGAAGGGGAAAACCTTTTGTTGTAAAATGACTGCAGCTGTAACAGGATAAAAAGTAAATAGATAATGTCTGAGGACTGACAGGGCAGGGTGCTAGCAACTCGTCTCCCAAGGAGTTATCAAGTGCCACCATAGAGACCCATAATGGTGACAGTTTTGTTTTCAAGGCACATAAATGAACTCTAATGGACCATGAGTCTAAGTGCAATGAATGCCCATCCTATAATACTTCAATGCCTAATTGTGGCATCGTATTCACTCTGGAGTGTAAACATGACTACCAATTGTTAGCTCCAGAACATACTCCAGCAACATGCTGCATGACAGTTTCTTTCCTCCTGTCAGGCTGGAGAAGATAGAAAATATGGGAGACACAGGTTTCTATGTTTTCAGGGCTCTGCATAGCAAATGATACAAATTACCCACCTAACTCCACTGAACTATCATGATAAATGACAATAAAGCCTTACGTTGGTGCAGTCATTACTCTGCCAGTGGGCTTTGCCACAATCAGATTACTAGGGGGCTAAAACACAGCAAACAACCTTTTATCCAAAAGTCATGAATTGTAAAGCAAAACGCTGAAAAAGTCAGTTTTCATTTCGTGAATTTCATTTAATTTATTCTTGCTAGCTGTTACTTAACACTGAGCGTAACGATAGATGGTGTTATGGCATGCTTTTGCTTTTGATTTGATTTTGGATCACAGAGACAATCGACTCTCAAACTGCATAATTCAATAATGTCTGATTCTTATACATGTTGCCAAAATTCATTAATGATTAAAAATTACAAGCAGACACTGTGCTCGTGTCCTGGCTTACACTGGCGCTACTGACAGAGAGAAAACACTTTGAGGAGAGAACAAAAAATCTTTGCCAGTGAAAAATCTTTCCTAGATAATAGCCATGTCCACATACACAGACAAGAAAAAAAAAACAATGAAAGGCACACGTCTGACAAAGGAAAACATTACAAAACAATCTCATCTAGCATCGTACACATCTTCTCTTCTCATACTGCAATTATACCAAAATCAACACTGGTAAATATTAGCTTTGTGGCACACAAATGCAGGGAATTGCAAATTTTACATGCGGTCTACTTAGGATGATTGAGTGCAAGAAAAGCAAACTTCCTTTTCATCTGTGTCACCAATGGGGAAACATGCCACTTCTGCAGTTTCATTTGTTCTTGTGGTATAGTAGTACAGTATGGCATTCATGGAAAAATTAGTTCAGAATTAAGCTCCGGTGAGATTTTATAACTCTTAAGTATGATGTGATTAAATGTGACTTTGAACTAAAGTATAAATATTAATATTTTGTGAGAATCCTTTCCTGCCTTCACAAATTCATATATAGGGGACATACTGCAAGTAAAGATAAAGGGACAAGTATACATAAAAATTGTAAATACTGTTGTAATACATGAAATACAAATACATTTTATATATCACAGGACAAAGGTGTTCAGCAAATTTGCAACCCCAGTGCCACTAAATCTTTTTCTTGGAAACTAAAACTGCCATTACTAATAAATATGATTTTCTTTTGAAATATTACAAAGAAGCCAATGACTATGAATCTAAAAAGCACTATCTGCCCCTGGCAGATTACAAGTTGTTACCTACTTGGGTTCACACAAATGGGAAGCTATTATTGTGAGGCTGGTGTTCGAGTCAAGAGTATGGTAGTGAAACTCCCAAATTCCACTGCCAGGAAGATTAAATGAACTGAAAAAAGCAACATACCATTCCTTTCCATTGCTAAAGAGACTTAATTATCCTGTCACTTGCAATCCAAAAGATCTGTAAAAACATATCGACTAAAAATCCTTTTCAGCTCAAATGGATCACATTAAAACAATATTTTTGTGCAGACTGAATAAACCAAAAGAAATTAATGGTCTCCTGCTGACTACAGGTACATTATTGGAGATTAGCAATTAGAGCCCAGATGGCTTAAGGGGGTTAATGTAACACTCCTCTGCACTCACAATTAGATAATGCTGAGGCCTTTCCTATGCTGAGTAGTGATTATCTGCAAGAAAAATCTGCCATTAGTGGTGTGGCTGTATATCAAGCTAAGCTCCTTCCTCTATGTGTCTATTAACTCTTCGCTGAGTTCAGCAGCTATTCTCCAGCATTTTTTCCACCAACATGACATTCTTCATTTCAACGTAATGATTATGAATTGCTTTTTGACATATTTCACAAGGAATTATTGTGACGTGGCTATTTAGAACCCATTTAAAAGCACTGTGCTTGTCAGTTTGACACATGACAAATTTAAGGACTACTTACCATGGCGGAAGGTGTAATGAAAAGAAAAAACTCGCAGCAGACTTGTAATTCCTTCACTGACAATTTTGTATTTTACAGGCTTGATGCTACAATTTTGGATTGACAACACAGCAAATACTGTGTCTCTATGATATAAGTGCACGCAATTGGCAAAATCAAATTAATTACATTTGGAGTATCGATAAAAACTCATGCTTTGTTTTGTACAGGAGAGAATCAGAAACAGAGAATGGCATGATGAGAATGGAAAGAAAGAAAACAAGCTGTGAGACATCCCTTGGTGTTTGTACAAAAGCCTATCCATTGGAATCACTGCAGAGGGATTGATTGGATCCATATTATGATGACTCAGTCCTAGAGGATCTATAAATGTACTGTGCAGGCAGTGTTACTGCTTGATAGCAATGCAATGTGTGAGCCTCCTCAAAGGGGACCAAACAAATTATACAATTGGCAAGCAAATACAGTCAGGGAAACAGTTCGAGAGAAACTCTAACCAAGGCTCCAGTCATTAGATTCAGAAGCCACTCATCATATCATAACAGGACATGCACTGTAGGTTAAAAGACATCCAATCATTTTAAATAGAGGCACACTTATGACCTAGCAAGTAAAAAAAATTCTCACTGGCCTTTATGACAAAACGGACCATGCAGTGGCATGCAGCAGCATGCTCCAATGCCCTGTTCCTCACACTCTCAGGAAAGGTCGCTCATTTAAATAAAAGTCAATAAACCACTTTTGCTGGAAAGGGCAGCGTTGTTTCTCCAACAACTTGTTTATTCCCTTGCTTCCTGCCTGACAAGGAATGACCATCCTTCTTTTTATTGATGGCTCTTCCTCCCAGTCCCACCCAACATCTGGCTGAGATTTATTACTGATGCAGAGCCCTCAATTAAATCTTTCGATGAGGACCTATGAGAAGGACATAAAAATCTTTTCAACAAGACTTATGCACTGATTGATCACCAGGCTCAACAAAGATGAGATTCTATAATTTTACCATATGAAATTTACCAACCTTACCAGTGCCATGTTCCATGCCATTAAAAATGGCTCAGGTATATGCTGTGCAGAAACCCATATACAGACTATGATGATGGTCATTGCCGCAGTTGTAAAATACTTCAGTGGCCTTGATTGTATGCCAAGACATAATTAAAGTCTACAAAACTACAGGCATAACTTGAATTCTTTGCTTCACAAAAATGTTGATCATCAATGACAACCATAAGTGAGGCTGGAGCTTGTTCACAACACAACTAATCAATGATACTGGGAATAATGAGATTCATTTAATTATTTCATGAAAAGAATTACATTCATGATATGAAGAGGTGTAGACTGACATACTCAGTGGAGGTTTATAAAATACACATTTGAGGTTGATATGATTCCCAAATTCATCTAGAGATGTGTTGCCATTGTCACAATCACAGTGTGAAATCCCAACATAATTTGAAAGAACAGCTCTTCAAAAGATAACAAATGAAGTGTGTAGGTGATTCAGGTTCGCATGAGAACACATGAGGAGTTAGGAAGCATTATGACTGAAATATACACTGATGATGAATGGTGCATGAAATTTGGAAAAGAGCAGCTGAAATTAAGTCTAATTGTGTCCTTCATCTATCCTGCCAAAGCAATATCTTTCTTATTTTTGTCTCTTTGGTAATGGGCTTTTCTCTTGAATTGCTTAGATCTTATTTCCAAATGGTCTACTAATGCCCCAATCAGTATCACTTTAGGCATGGTCAAAATTTTCTATGTGACATTGACAGGCAATATTGCTGTGATTGTGGGTAGAAAATTGCATTATATATGTTGTATCAATATTACTACATTGTTTAATCAAGTGTGATATGAGAAAAGGGAATCAAGCTTTAACCTCAGCCTCCACGATCAATAACTATCATGTAAGTTAATGTGACATGTCGAGCATCATTCTTACACCATGTTATTGTTTTTGTAAAAGAACCCATCCCCCAATTTTTTCTCGTATTTTCAGTAATGTAAAAAATGCTGAAGCATATTGCATTACAGTAGTGCTACATGGTTGACCTGGACAACAGTTCTATCAAAGGCAGACAAGATGTTGCAAGCACTGAACTGACCTAATGTGTTTCAGAGGTGGATACAGCTAAACTTCTATCTGTTGTGATGCACACTAGGGTACCTATCCTATTTCTGTCAAACAATCCCATTTTGTCCTCTCTACCTCTTGCTCACACACAGACAGGAAGTAACACACACACACACTGCAAGTTTCCAGTGGCTGCATATCTCCGGGATCGTATCCTGGTGAGCTTCCACTGAGTTTTCTTTTTTTGCACAATCATATAACCAGAGTGAGGGATGTCACAATCCAGATTGCAAGCTGCTACCTGTCAGCGGCTACAAAATGGCACCCACCGCAATATTGATCAGATATAATAAGATAGCATCATCCAACATACTGATATTCTCCCCCAGTGGTTCTGCAGTGCACTGAATGCCAGCAACACTTGCCATGAAATCAGCAGTGATGATGTGGTAAGACATGGTGTTGGCATGACAACGCATCTAGACCTTTCTGGCATCTACAGCCAAACTCTCCCTGTTCCAACATCATGCCACTCCATCAATCCTCAACATGTATGGTAGAACAATGCCCAAATTCATATGGATTGAGGCATAGCGTCAGGTTTAATAATGAAGAGGAATATAAAAATAAATGAGACAATAATATTCTTCGAAAGTAGAAATACCCCACAGAAATTTGAATTGGGAACTGTTATGGAGGATTATTTTCATGTTGTTTTAAAAAAAAAACCCCAAAAAAAACCCATTCTTTACATATATTTCAGCATTTCAGGCACAAATTACAAACAGTTAATAATGTCTCAGGACCAAAGGAACAACTATGTAATAATACCTTTCACAATTTTGGCAGATTAGTAGATTTATTTGCTGGTTGAAGGCTGCTGAACCATTCAAAGACCCATGTTGGCTCACTATCAGTAAAGAGTTGCAGCTTCCAAATGCATTCCTAACACGAATCCCACATAATCCTGGTTGCATAAATCCAATTACAGCATTTTCTACAGAGGTTGGTTAAATTCTCCACTGAATTCACTTAGATTAATGAATATGTGGGTTTACTGCATCGCCAATGAGGGACCAACTGCTGCAAATTCTACATAAAATGCAGAGAACACAACCCCTTGCTCTGGACAGATGAGACAAAATGCCTAGTAAAGTACAATCATTGCCCTGTCGAAAGATGTGTCTATTGTACAGCCATTCCAAAAAGGTTACCATTTTTCCCATTTGTACCACAGCTTGAATAGCTTTAGTCAAGAATGGCATTATGTGCCATGATGAATAGGTGCTCAATGCACCTGCCTATAGGATGAAAAAAAATCACTAATTCACCCATTGGGTATCTGTATTGCTTGTGCTGCGCCACACAGGGCAGAGTTGCCTAATGGTTAGAGAGAACAGCCTGGAAATAAAAGGTCAAGGCTTTGATTATTGCAAAACCTAATGCATATTTGTGAACAGCCATGTGTCCAAGCAAAATGTAGTTTTGAATTTAAAAACCCAAAGTGATCAGTTAGAAACTTGCTGTCAACAGAAAGTATTACATAATTGTCAAGAATGCTAATATTCAGTCCTGGCTGGCTTGAGAAATGGTGAGCACTGTGCAATCATCCAAGATTTTTTTTTTTCCAAACACAAACATTGTTACACTAACAGATGGTGAGACTTTGGATGATAACAATCTTATTTCTGTTTCTCAGGCTACCTGTTTATTTTTATAGCTGCCATGTCAACTGGTACAGTGAGAAGGGCCAACTATCTAATTATGTCTATCGTGAAAAATGTAGTGTTACACTAAGGACATTCTCATCATAATATGGTTACATATCATGCCATTCCCAATGGCTAGCTCAGTCTGTTTTTGTTACTCTATTTCTGTCTTCCTCCAACTGTCTTCTGTTAGTTTAATGTAGGTTTGCCATTTTGGATTTACATAATGTTATCACTAATGCCATAATTTAAATTCTGCACAGAGGCTCACTTTTGTAGATTTATGCTATGTAACTTGGAAACAAATGTTACGAGCCAAGACTGCACAGTGTTTTTCCTCTGTAGTAGAATCACTTATTTTCTGTTGACATACCGTTAAGGAGCTTCTGGCTGCCTCCTCTCTTTTGGGCCCACTGGGCAGTGTTGTGTAGTATAAAAAGAGCCTATGTCTGTCTCCCTATTAAAGAATAGCTTTATATAATTCATTACTATTGTTAAAGTAATGGAATTTTTAATTAATATCAGTCAGCTTCCTCTTATAATTAATGAGGCAATGTGCCGAGTCCTTTTTAAATATTTGCATTTGCATTTCTTTTTCATCTTTAATTATGCAGTTCTGCATCAATTTGCAGGTGTCTCTCCTGGGGAGCCTGCATTGAATAACCAAAGTATAGAGCACAAGCACCCCCTCCATTTTCTGTCAATTAAGGGACAATCAAATGTAACCTCCTCGTTAATTATAGGGAGACAATGTTTATTTAATAACACAGATACATTATTGCACCCATATGCCAGGGCTGTACATCTCTCGTTTCCTCAGTTTTGACAACATTCATGACTTTGTTGCCTGGATCTACAGAGATGGGCACAAACCACAAGCAAAATGATAAAAAATGAACTGTCAACCCCAAATGTGTGCCAATTTTGTACTACGTGCACCCGTTTTATTCTTCAAAGTATGGCATTAGTGAACAGAGAAGTGGACAGCTATTTTTGCAGGTAGATTTTAGGTGGGCACAATTAATACTAGACCTAATGTGATAGTACACATGCATATTTATATACTAAATTTGATTATTTTTTTCCATTTTGCTGGATAGAATATCTTTTAATGAAAGTATGTCTTCACAACATGACTGCACATATTATTGTTGTGAATAGCTTAAAGTTTAAAGACTTTTTGGTATTTCTGAAGGACTATTTATCTGTATGACATGAATTGCTGATTCCTTTCCTTTCATTTTACAATGCAATCTAGTACTTGACAACAAAGTCATTAGCTCAATCTACCTTCCATTACAACAGCACACACTAACTATGAATAACAGCAGAAAATACTGTGCACCCTCTGTAACCATATTTAAGATGCACTACTTTTTACATAGACATTATCAAAACAAACATGCACTCGTGTTTTGTTAATTGCAGTGTTTCCTCCTTCCTTTGCCATTTTTTTTTTGTTACAATTTTGAGCACTTCATTCACGTTATAGTGCAGAGAGCGAACATAATGCAGACTACCAAGGATCCTGTTCAGTGTCTGTTCAACGATTTCTTCAGTAGCACTTCACTCGAAAATAGATACCATGGTTATTGTGAGTACTGAGCCTGCACCTGTCTAGATAAAGAATGCATCTTCTGACCACAAGGCTTTTCATTTGTCCCAATGGGACTACTTCCTGAGTTACGTTCACAAAAGAAATTTAGTAAGATCAAGGACACTGTGATAGATTTCATCTGCTTGTTATGTAACACAAGTTACAGTGAGAAATTATGTGAAATAGGTGCAAAAAACATCATAGGTAACAGCAGCTATAGTTTTTAATGATATGAAAACGATACTGCCTAAATCATTGGTAACAATGTTTCCCCCTAATATTATAAATGCTAGCTATGTATGCTATCAGTCATTTATGATGAGATTTGGCTGTTTTTCAAGGATACATCATTTACTGCGCTACAATTTAGCAGTGCTTGATTCTAACAACAACAACATATTCCTTTTATCTGCATTTCACTGTCTCATGAATAACTAAGGCTTTTTATCAACCTTAAAGCTAGCACATATTTGTCCCACCTGACTGGTCTCTCCACTTTTCGATATTGAATTAATACTTGTGTTAATTCTTTTTAAATGTAAACCAAAATAACCCAAGGTTTTTTGACTCTGTACTCATGCAATTTGTACCGTCTTTCACTTGACCAAACTTCAAAAGCTACATGATGAAAGAATTTCTATCAGGTTTTGAATTGAAAAAATATTAACAAAAATTAAAAATGAAAATCTTGAAATAAAACGGTATGATCCGAATGCTTGCAAACGTTGCAAGTTCAGATGACAGTGTGCTTTACATACAGTATAACTGAAAGTCTACAATGAAATTCCTGAGAACTGGTCTTTAATTTTCTGTCTAATATACGAAAAAAAAAATAGGCCACCAAAACTAATGAATACTATGCAGAGTCTCTCAGCCTGGCCTTATCCTAAGAGCATTGATCGTTGTACAATATTATCACAAATAGACAAGCAATTAAAATAAACACTGACCACCAGCAGGTTAACAACACGGTAGCCTGAAACCAAGTAGCTTAAGCCTCAAGCAACAAACATTCAAGCACTCAAATGGCACGGCAACCAAACCAAAGCAGAATATGGTCAGCTGATTCGGCCCAGCAAAGTTCTCAATACAAGATAGACAACATACTCATAGAAAATTCATGGCAAAGAACAGAAAGACAACAGAACTGCCGCCAAAACACAGGAATAGAGTAGAAAAAAATAAAATAGATTGGAATAGAACAGAAACGATCCAAGCAAATGAATGGCACAGTGACTAATAGTAGTTAAATGGCACAGCGGCCTGAACCCAAACAGCAAAGACAGAATATAATAGAGGCAAATACATTCAAGCAATTAAGAGTAGGTTAAAAGCATGTTCTACCTTTGGTGATCACAGCACGCCACTGAAATGTTGTGACATCCGGTCCAGGATTTATAACCAGCAGAAGGATAATGGCACAGTGGCCTCATCCCAAGCAGAATACAATACAATAAATAACACAGCGACCACCAGCAAGCGAAGTAGAATAGAAAAGAATAGAACAGAATAGCACTGCAGCTGCAGCATAGCCCCCCAGCGCAAACCATAACAAGGGACAACACTTTACAAACTGTAAAATCTGACAATCCACTTACTGTAATCAATACACTGTCAATTCACAAATTACAAATTAGATTTTAATCCAACAATTCATTTTTACAGCATTATTCGAACCATTATTGGCACCAAAAATGGAAATATTAATATAAAGCATCACCACACAATCAAATTATTCCTTAACTACTTAAATCAGAGACAGCAAATGGAAAGCCACCATCTCCCATGTCTCCAAGCTATTAACTAGACAGCCAGCAAGTCCATCTTGTAATATTCATATATATAGATTAGATTTATTTTGATAATTCCTTGAGGGAAATTCTGACTTCTGATTCAGCAGCACGGCACCTAAGCTGAATTTCAACCCAAAGAAAGCATAGCAGGAGTAGTACTAAACGCTTACTTAGGTGAACACAAAGATCAACAGCGAGCCAATGGACAACATCGAAACCCAAGCAGAACAGAACAGAAAGTAGTCCTACCTTTGGTGATCACAGCAGGTCTTACAAGCGTCTCCTCCACCGGTGTCCAAAACCTCCAGAACGGCCTTCTCCACTTGGTCATCAGAAATGGCTCTGCTCCACTCAACTCCAGCTCCTGGGTAAAGTGCAGAAAGTGTTCACGGTTGGCGGGCTCTTGCGGACCATTTACTCCGGTTGTCCCGGCTTTTAAATCAAGTTCTCACCCCAAATAAGTTCAACCTGCCCCGGTTGGCAAGAGGGCAGCTCTCTCTGGGAAGTCCCCGTGGACTTCCAGCAGTCGTCCGGGCAGCCGAACAGACATACGGTCCTGACGCAGGTCCGGCTAATTACGACTAATTGAGGGTCCGGGGACGTTGGTGGGCCACTAAAGTTCGAGTGCGCGTACAGTGACCTCTAGCGAGTACACTGACTTCCAGGAGTTAGACTTACAGTACAGTAACTTCCCGGAGTTCGTCCCGTTAGAATTTAACCTTGACGGAATTTTGAGCCGACGTTTTTAACGCGGGTCAACATTGGAAAATGACACAGCGTTTTTTTTTTTTAGCTAACTGTCACAAAGCTGAGTGTCACGTTAGCAATTGTCCATTTAAACAGTTTGCGTTTCTAACCTCACAATGTCAAAATACACGAAGAGCCAACTGTTTTTGAGACTTTGCCTTGTTCATTTCAATATTTAATGTTTGCCTTTTTTTTTTTTTTTATAAATTATGAACGAAAAAGAGACACTTACAATGCCGAGACGATGTTTCTCCGTCCGTAGCTCGTTAAGCCCGTGCAGGTGTTGCTAAATGCCGTCCACGCCCACCTGGCTTTTTAACGGAACATCCGTGCATTTGATTGGCGTATTCTTCCTTTGAACTCTCCGAAACACCAGCGGGTCCATCCAACACTGGATTATATTCTAAATTATAATGATTCACCAAAGATTTAATAGATTGAGATGATGTAATTAAAAATTTTAAAGTAAAATAATCAGTTATTCTGTATAAAATGACCTACATAAAGACAATTTGAACTAAGAAAGTTGGTATCAGCAGTGCTGCCAGTGTAAAATTAAGTCTGGAGCCCTGTATATTGATATCCATTTAATAATTTTGCATTGAAGATTCTTCACGGCATACTGAGGTCACCCAGTAAATGTAGACTGTGGGATGCATTACTTCTTGGCAGAGATGATTTAGATAGCTGCCAAAAACATTTTCTGTCGTTCTTTGAGGTCAGGTGAGTTAAGCATGCCTGAAATCCACAATGTTTGATAAAAGTATAGTCAAATGCATTCCAAGGGCTGTCATTGTTTTTGTTTCAGATTATCTAAATGGAATAAACACCGGTAGCTGCACTCAAAATAAATTTATCCACCAAAGTCAGTCTCTGAATACACTTGAGGTGAGGAATAGGCCCTCAGTCACAGTACCCTGCCTTGTTTTTATATATCATGCCTGGAGTTAAAATGGTTCACTCAGTCGTCTGGCTTCCAGCTTCTCTGTGATTGGTTTTCAGACAAAAAGCAAACACCAAGCTTTATGGGATTTAGCCAGACTATTGTGGGACCAGTCCAAAAAGCAGGTTTTCTGTTATGGCCATCACCGGGTGCATTATGTCACCTGAAAACCCTCTATTGATTACTCCCAGTTGCAAGGGGAGGAGTGTGAGGAGTTAAGCCAAGGCAAAGGGCCTCCAAGCTAATAGTAAACTACAGAATAAGAGATAAATCATAGACACATTTTCTATTTTTTGAGGTGGAAAATTAATCCACGATACTTCTGGCCAGAAGGCACCGTGGCCAGCTGGTTTATACCATATATTTCTCTGCTTCAGTGCTTTGAATATGTTTGCCTGGAAACAGATGGCTACTTAACAGTATTGGAGGGAACTCCAAGTCATTGATAACAGGGAAAAATCCATATGTGGTGATGATCACATTGCATTAGAGCCCCTGAATATTTTAAAAGTTTCGAGCAATATCACTGATCTCTACTGAGAGGTAAACATTACTGTTAGCACCGTCCAGGAGTTTTTTTGTCTACTAATAATACACAGAGACCTGCTGTCGCCTTAGATACAGGTCAACCATGATGTTCTCTGGCTGGAGTAGTGAGATTTTTGCAGTGGTGTTAAGGGGAATCTGACCCCAACCTTTGCTGTCAAGTGAGGTATTAAAAATTGTTCTTGCGGAAAACAAGTGTTGACTTCAAGATTCCATCGTCTGATGTTTAGTACATTGAGGAGAACATTCCACAAAGCAGATGGACTTTGAGTCATGCTTGAATAGGAATGGGCGTTAGCACCATTGTCTAATTGCACAAAGAGATGTTATCGTTTATGAGAAATTTATCCTCCTTAATACATGAAAGGCTCTGAAAGTGCAGTCGTTTTATTTTTCTCCTGACGTAGTGTTTAGCATATCTTTGCAGAGGCATGGATATCCTCTTTGATGCACAGTCAGTTTCTTTGACTTACTTCATGAAGAAGTGCGCTTTGACAGCTCCTCCCCTGTGCTTTCAATGAACCATTATCTGTGCCAATGTTTGCACTCAACCTGTCTTTTTCTTCTTTTGTCTTGCAGCTGCACACTGACCTCGATAAGGGGGACAGTGCGGTGAAGTACACTCTCTCGGGAGATGGGGCTGGCTCCATTTTTACAATTGACCAAACGACGGGGGACATCCATGCCTTAAGGAGTCTTGACCGAGAGGAGAAGCCTTACTACACCCTGCGCGCCCAGGCTGTTGACCTCAACACCAATAGGCCCTTGGAGCCTGAATCAGAATTTGTAATCAAGGTCCAAGACATTAACGACAATGAGCCAAAGTTCCTGGAGGGACCATATATGGCCAGCGTCCCTGAAATGTCTCCAGTGGGTGAGTGACCATTTTTCAGGATTTTGTTCAAGATAAGGAAGCTTGTGAAACCTGTGTTTGCTCTAATAGATTAGCAATTTTGCACTGAAATCTCCATTTTCTCCCCTTGAACTGAGAAATGCAAAAGGCTGAGTTTCATCACCTGGATAACCAGAGGGGTAAAGTTGCACCCCTCAACAGATTTTGACATTTCAAAGAACCAGTTATTTCTGGTGTGCCCTGGGTATGTTTCCCCGTGTTGTCTTTATATATTCTCCCCAGGGAGAACAGATCAAGGTAATTCGCTGGAAGAATGGTTCCCCTTGATCTGAATAGCAATGAGGGCCTGGTATATGGAACTCTGAATCAGCAGTCTCCAGAGTACGGGTACAAAGCAGGAGCAGACAGCCTAACCCAGGTGTACGCTTTATATCACACGCTGCTTTGTAGGTGTTTACTCGAGAATCAGAGAACCTTTCAGCTTTATCAAAAACATGGTTAGTTTGTCCATTTGGAAGCGGAGTAAAGACTTAAGCCAGCACTCTTTTCAATTACATTTGACATGCACAGTGTTGTTACAACAGACGAGTAGTGCATTGATCAATTTGATGGTTTATGAAACATTAACTTTATTAATAAACACTTTCATCCGTAGTCCTACAGTACAGATTTTGTTAATGCAGTTTTTGTTGCTAGACAGACTTTGTGCGTATTTGTAAATTGCTAATTTATTTGTATTTCAACAATGGCACACAATGGCAATTCAAATTGGTTTACATAAGGCTTAACAGTAAATATTTAATTAACCTCTTAAACTCTGAAGTAACCACCAATGGCTCCATCTTGACGAAGTTCTATTTTTAATTCTTGTGAAAAGCTCAAAGTTACCAAACCTATCAAATATATCAGGGATGTGTATAAAATGATAGCCAACACATCCAGAATAAAGAGAAATTTAAGGAAAGATAAAAATGCCTTAACTTCAAAAAAGAATCACTACTTTGAAGTATCTTAAATTTTGTTAAAATCACAACTTTTCTAGTAATTATGATTTTTGCTCCTAGTATACTGAATTATTAATATAATATCAATGTGATAATGCGCATCAAATATATCTAAAATCCTTTTGATAACACTCCCCTTAAAGTGTACAGTGCTGGAGAAGACTTTACATAAGATACAAAAATAGAATTAACATTTAAAAGGCAGAAAGAGAAGTCAGTAACATTGAACGGAGAAGTTCAAATAGTTTTACATAAGAGACAGACATAATAAGACAATAAGGATAACGGCAGATTTTCAAACAGAAAAGTTTTTAGGTCCGTAACATTACCCTTTACTTTGATAACTTGGGATGTGTATTAGTCATTAATTTCCTTTGAAATTTGGAAAAGGTTGCAAAATAAGATCATACAAGGGGACCCCTTAAAAATATTAGCATATAAACAAATATGACTTGCTGCGTGAATAGATTAAAGATGCCGGCCTGTAGAAATAACCTTCACTGTCACTTGGTACAACAAAGCAAAACAAAACAAAAAAAGAACACTGATAATTACTGACAAATTCTGCAGAGGGACCCCACTTTTCGAAATATCTTTGCCGAGGAACCAATTGTAGGATTTAAAAAAGCCCAGACAATTGTTGAGAGAGTTAAATGGAGCTATTTACCTCAGCACAAAAGGGATCTAAAGGTTGTCTCCATTGCGGGAGATGCAGACGTTGCTTAAACTTCAAAACAAACCCAAGTTTTATAATCATTTACAGCATCACGACTAATGTGATCAGTGGTTTCATTAACTGTAATAACCCTTTGTTGTTTTTGGTCCCTCTGGACGGCTTTATGATGGTTGGCAGGACAAATGAGAAATTAAAACAGAGAGTTGCTGAACATAAATATAAAATAGGAGATGGCAGTAATGGCTGTCCCACTTGCCAGGCATAATAAAATACATCAAAATACTGCCTGTCCCTTGGAGCAGCTGTCACTGAGCTGTATCTATAGGTGGAGATGACAAATTTAATAAACCACTGCATTTGGATGAATGGGTCTGTAGAATTCACCGCCCTGTTTATATATTTACAGTTAATATGGTTGCTAACACTGCACTATTTAAAGTGTCGTCATAAAATCAGTCTAAATTGCACAGGATTAATTGTTTTCTCTGCTATTGCATTGTATAACATATTAACAGTCACTTCTCTCGTAATAGAACTTGATTAATATTTAATGCAGCCAGATGTTGTATGTATTGAATCTATGTTTGCTCGGCTGATATCCTCATTTTCACTGTTTAAAATCCTTGTTTACTGGCAATGACATCTGAAGCTCACGAGTTACCCAACTCCATTCGATCTGCCCAAAACCTCTGTGTCTTTAAAGCTATAAAGAAGAACTTCTTCCGCGAACACTTAAGCACCCGAGGGCCTTCATGAAATATATATAAAAATAACCTATGTCTTGACTTTATGCACCTGCTACAGCCCTCTGGCACTCAGAGGAACTGGCACTTCGCTTCGTGGCACTTATTCTCAGTGTTCTTGCATTGTGCCTGGCACATGGATAAAAGCAAATGTAATTGTAATATTTGTCTTCCACCTGGCTCCCACACTCACGCACTTGAATTTCCACAGTGTATGATTCTGTTTGCTTTGAATTCGTCCCACACCTAAATGAGATTTTCTGTCTTTTTAACCTGAAACAAGTGCTCAGCCTTATTAACTTGCTCAACATCTGAGGTCTTTGTGCCATGGATTTCTTTCTTTTTTTTTTGTCAGCACTGAAAAAAGTCTAAAGGTAAATTGCCACCATTAACGTACATCCTCCTCTCACTCTCTTGGTATTGAACACGTAGTCCCACTCTTGTATGTGTAATCGGGCATGTGTGGGAGGATTGAGTCACTAATCTCTCTCACCTTATGTTTTAATGCCACTGTCACCATCTGCTCAGAGCACAAATCCCACTAAATATCAGTTCTTTACAGCCACGGTTCCCTCTGGTCACTCCCTCCTATACATACTAAGCGTGGCACATCCTGCTTTTGAAAAGATTTCGCACAGCACAGTCTTAGCTATCCAGGTGATTGATAGATGTATACGTGTGTGTGTGGCTGTCTGCCTGGGAAGGCATCCATGTCAATCTGTCTCCAAGTAATCTCTCCAAGAATCTGCCCATCTGCAAAAAGGACACCAGCCTTGAGTCTTGCTCTTACATACAGAAAGGATAAGAGAGTCAGGCTAGTAAGGGAAACATGAATTGCGTATACTGCTCAACCCTGAAGCCGTTGTCCTTTTTAGTTAAATACATGGCGAATAAAGAGCATACTGTATTAATAGTGTGGTGTTTTTGGTGCCAGCTAGTTAGGCGATGAGACATACCTCCAACAAGTAATTATTGTGTCCCCGTTACTGCAGGAGGTTGGACGTCTGCCATGTTAATACCATTCCTGCCATGGCCCTTTGTTTTCCTAATGGTAGCATTGCTCTAATTAATGGCTGCACAAAAGAGCCTTTTCTACTCTTGTGTTATTTTAACTAACAACCACTTAGCAATGCAACAAATGCAAAAATAAATAAATAAAAATAATTATTAATGAAAACTGTTACAATGTCCCAGCAGCTCGTTATTCATGCACTCTTCAGTGCCACTCTATTTGGCATCAGGCACTTTCACTGGGTGTTTCATGTCTGCTAAAGGTGCCCCAATTGTGATCTGTTCTTTAGTGTCAGGTGAGATCAGTCAGTAAATTGACAGAACTTATACGGTTTAAAGAAACTGGCAGGGAGTCAAATTTAATCAAGCAAGGTTGAAGTGTCTTTACTCTGTTTTCCACAGGGACGTATGTGACACAGGTCACAGCGACAGATGCAGACGATCCAACCTATGGAAACAGTGCTAGAGTGGTATACAGCATCCTCCATGGCCAGCCGTACTTCTCCGTCGACCCTAAAACAGGTAAAGTGCCTCATCTGAAAGTGTAACAATTCAAGTGCTAATCCAGAACTCCTCTCAGTTTTAAAGCAACCATTTCCCATGATGTTATTTATGAAAGAACGCAAAACAAAGGATGATCACTTTAAGCAATTTTTAGGAACAGAAGAATTTTTACATTTATGTCATTTGCTGTTTACCATACAACACCTGCTGCACTTCCTGTCTTTCACAAATGAATGTAACTACCAAAGAGGAAGTGAGGTTTTCCTTTATGTAGCAGCAACATCAGCGTGTAACAAACAGAGTAAGTGGGTGAGTTATTATAAGTAGTAAGACCATCGCTCGACAGATGCACAAATAGAGAGAAATTCAACCTTCAACAAAGAGTAGAATGATGATGTCACAACAGTGGACATGCTTTGTGACAAACAAAGGACACAAACACAACACAATGGTGAAAAACAGATGAATACAGATGAATAGTTGGCATGCAGTGAAGAACAACAACATATCCTGATATCCTGGCATACAAGCAATAAAAAAGAACAGAATTCAAATTAAAATATGGTCATGATTTAATGACCTTTGTGGAGGTTATAATATCGGTGGCAGCTGTGTTTGAGGGGAATTAATTGATCATCTTTTCTGAGATGTTGTGGTAGTGGATCGCTCTGTATTAGAATACGTTCATGTTAATTTGTCCACCGCCACAATACAGTTGTCCACACTGGCTGTGCAGTATTCCTCATGTGGAGAGCTGAGGAGTTATCGTGCAAAACAAGACACGGCAAAGACATGCAGGCAGTTAAAAGAAACTTAAAATTAATTACATATTCAACAGGTAACCAAAACAGAGAGGCCAATACAGCAGTTACATGAGGTCAGAGTGCTGTAGTCAGTAACCTTGCATCTTCAATGGTTTGTAAGAGAGCAATTGTAGTTTGACTGTGGCTCCTAAGTAGGGCATTACAGTAGTCAAGGTGACTGCAAATAAACGCATGAATAATTCTTTGCACGTCTTTGGAAGAAAGAAGTGGGCAAATTCTGTTTATGCTCAGCTGAAGGTATCAAGCCTGAGCAAAGGACTGGAGATGTTTGTGAAAATGCTTCTTCAATATCAAAAATAATATCCATGTTTTTTTTTTGCCTGATTTTATGCTCTTTACATTTTACTCACTTTTATTCAATCTTATAATATCAAAAAACGTATGAAACCTACCCGTAACCTCTCCCATTTATCTAATTGTTTTGTTATCTTCATTTTTTTATCATATATTCAATAATTAAATGTTTTTTTACATGATTAAACCTTTTCCACGCCTGCTTAAGATGTTCACTTTTCACCGCTCACAAAAGAGTAAAGTTTTATTGATGGATGTTGTCATTGTGTACAAATGATATGATTGTGATGGAGCAAAGCACTGACTAATAACGCCAGATTTGTGTTCAAGGCCTGTGATACATGTTGTTTGAAAAGGTTTCTGTCAGAAATTCGCCCACAGGCAAGGTGAGTTTCAATACTTAATCCAACTTTACTATTAGAAAGGACGCATTGCTGGAGTTTTCATCATCAGCAAAGCTCCTGCATTTTGATCTTCAGATCAGAATACATTAATTATAATATTCCCCTCACATACTGTAACTCTAAATGTGGCAACTTGTCAACTTGGTTGGAAGCCACCGCTTTTTTGCAACATATTGAAATGTCAGGTGAATTCATGAACTGGCAGTCCCAGCGTCAGAATGCGCCCAAGGAAGAAACTGTCATCACAAAAACAAACCGGTGGCTTCCAGAGTGTTTACTATGAGGATAAATATAATCTGTGTAACCATAGCTTGTGTACACCATTACAGCATCTGGCATGAATTAAAAACACCAAAAGACAAATATATTAACTTTTAATGTGTCAACAGAGACAGTGATATGTTGATCATTTTGACGTTGTTGGAAGTGGAAAATGCTAAATGTTTGTGGAGTTGCTGCAGGAGGTAGCGGCACAGGACTCTTCCAAAACCCAAATACTGTTATCGCACCAGCGTTTGCCGTTTGTGGGCTGCTGTTGGTTTACTATCTTGGACAGTTCAAAGCATATGAAAATAGGTTCATACATATTACTCAGGCAGACATGATGGCATCTGTTGCTGATTATGCAGCACATCCCAGAGCTTTGCAGCTACACACTGTGACTGTATTTCAAACAGATTCCAGAAAAATGTAACTATCGAAGTAAATGTTGCATCAGCACTAAGGAGAGTGGGAGAAAGGAGGGAAAATAACACAACTAAATCACCATGCATATCACAATATATCTTTTGGAATGCCGAGAACTTAGTCTTTGATTCTGTGGATCAAACGTGACAAACTTGCCGCAGTTAAAAGTAAAAGGTGCAGACCCACCTATGTTCCTCGCCTCCGTTTAGCCTGACAACCTCCCACTGACCCAGCTATTAATCTGCCGTACAAACGCTCTCTGATCTCAGGGTCTCTGATCCTCAAGTGAATCATTATATGGTCTCACCAGAGTTCCCTTTTGAATGTCAAGTGTCTCCAGTTTGTGAAATGACTTCTGTTTCAGAGGCACCACATTTTTACAGTGGAATCAGTCGGATCATATTTCTCGTAAAGAATAAAACTGTACGTTTTTAGAGACATTGTGCACTCTGTGTCAAATGTATTCGAGGCACTTTTATGTGCGCCACGTTATCTCTATGTCTTTTGGACCTTTATGAACTTTTTTCTCTTTCTTCTCAACATTTCGTTTGTATGCCAGGAGTGATAAAAACAGCCTTACCCAATATGGACAGAGAGGTGAAGGAGCAGTACCAGGTACTCATCCAGGCCAAGGACATGGGGGGCCAGCTTGGGGGACTGGCTGGGACCACCACTGTCAACATCACCCTCAGCGATGTCAACGACAACCCACCCAGGTTCTCGAAAAGTGAGTGTCCTCTAATTAAACTATTATTTTCATTTTTTTCCCCCCCATTTTCATTTTAATATCCTAATAATAAAAATAAATCTCACGTAATTATGACAGGACAGGCAATATTCACCATGTCTACTGTTTGTAATTGGTGTTAATTATTTTTCTTTATGCTCCATCATCAACAAACTCTTGTTTATTTAGCAAGATTGCATCTGCAGCCTCATCTCCCGACAAATAAAGCAGGCTCGGTGTGATTTTGCTGATGGGTCATTCAGTACTTCTATATTTAGACCCGGTTTGAGTGTAATGTTGCTGCACCAGGGATTGAGTCGGTGTATTTAATACTGTATCTTATCTGGTATTTTATTTAAGCTGCTAAACCAGATTAATTCTATTGTACTGGGCTCCAGGTCGTGTCGCCATCCCAGCTGGAACCTCACTGATCTGTGAGCGCTTTATATAGACCAGATAAGAGACTCTATAGAGAATTATTCATAAAGGGAAAAGTAAGAGTGTGACAGAAAGGTAAACATTCCGTTCTGTATTGATGCAGTCTCTTCAGGTATTCTGAGGTGACACACACACACACACAAACACACTCAGTGGTCTATTCTGAATATGAATACATGCAGTGGAGATGGTCAAGCTGCTTTGGCTGTGAGGAAAAGATGATATTTCCATAATTCTGTAGCAGCACAGAGGTTCGGCCAACTATGGCGGCTCCTCTGCCCTGGCACAAATCCTCGCCTTTGTCTTTTTCTCTTTCTCCGTCCAAGAGGGCTTACACTTGACAAAATTTGTAGTGGCTGTGTGGGAAGACAGCGTAATTCAGCCAACGGTTGCTGTGGAGGTTTGTTTGCATTTTGATTCATAAGTGATAAGAGAATGAGACGGATATGTTTAGTCCACAAGCTACTACTGAGAATGTGCATTTTGGAAATAACGCTCCAAAGTGTTTACGCACCAGTGTCATACATTAGAACTGACAGGAATATTTAAAAATGACAAACCGGATAATTTCACGACTGACGAGTTTTGGGTTTAGCTATGGTCATCAGGCAGTCATTACCGCTTTGTTTTGAATGTTCTATTAATTAAAGTTAATAGATAGTTTTTAGGGAGAGTACCACAGAGCAGGGGTAAGATTATTATTCCTCCTGTTTCCCTCTGGCTTGGGACAAATCTGTGTATCCAGAAAAGGACATTTCTCCCTTGAATAGAAAACTAATGTGGCCTTAAAATGCTTTTAAAATTAATAGACAACACCAAGAGTGCTTAATTATTTATTAATACCGTGGCGCCTACATTCATCCCCATGCCTCAGTTCTCTCAATCCTGGGATGCGAACTGTGGAAACCCCCAAGCTATGCAGTAAAACCGAAGCGTCACAGATGAGAGGCAGTGCGGGAACATATGCATCACAGGACCAGCATCTCATCGTTGCCTATAGCATGACCACGAGTGTAGTATTTGTTCTTTAATGCAACATTTTGCATGAATCGGAACATGGACAGATGTTTTGGGTTTGCTTCTGTACATTTGTTTTCCCTTTGCGTCCTTCCCAATGTGAGTATTATCCTCCTCATTGTAGGCATTACGGCTCAGTTCAAAAGCAAGCCAGTCCACATTCACATGTAAATCAACATTATCCGGAGCCACTCATGTTAATTGAGATGTCTTGGCTGTTTGTTTGTTGCGGCAGAAAATGTGGTTGGAATTTGGTTAATTAAACTGCGCAGTGTGTTCAGAATTCAAATTAACTGCTTGCAATGTCATTGGTTTGAAGTGAGGATTGCTTAACTTTTGACACAGTACCAGTTGAGTGATGTCATTATGATTTCGTTAAATAATATTCAATTAACAATATCCATATTGTTTCACTTGTGGCATTCTGGATATATGTGGCATTCCCTTAGCAGGTCTATAGATTTTTGAACGGACCCTTGTGCCTATGGAAATAAACATGTAGGGCATTGTGAGGAAAAATAGTACCCAAATAAATTACATTTTAAAAGGCATTACCATCATTGTAGCATAATACAGTTCTATTTGGGAATCCACATGACACACAAGCTTTTCTTTTGGTGTGCAGGACTTTTATCTGGTAAGTGAACTCCAAGTACTCCAGAATTCTATGCTAGTATCACAAATAAATATGTGAAGGTTGTTCAGTACGTCTTGATTTAGCAGGAAAAACTGAGACTGAAAGCTTAACTGAAACGAGAAAAAAAAACTAAAAAACAAACCACTTCACACTCAATAAGACGACCTGTAGCTGTCACCACAAAACGATACATTTAGGTGTTTAGGAGTAATCCGACCTCTATTGGTGAACCTCTACTCATTTCTAGCAGCCTCCTTCAGACTGCAGCAGACTTCCAGGCCTGCCTGCCACTTTTCCTTTCTGTTCATGTGGGCACTGAAGTGCTATTTCTGGGTAAGGTGTCCTTTATATTCCACTAAAGCCTACCAGCCTAAACAGAGCTACCTCCACCAGGGGGCCACACCTTTCATTCCCATGGGCTGGGACTTCTCCTGAGTAAGGACAGTAACTCTCCCCCTTCCTATCCCTTCCAGGATTACAGCACCAGTGAACAGTCCTGGTTATAGTCTAATCATCAGGAAAAATTATATTTTCCTGTTTATTGCAGTCATTGATGTCATAGAACCATAAAAATATATATATATCAGAAACCGGTACTGGGTCAGAACAGGCAGAGGTGATAAGCAAAGACCAAAGCCTCATCTCTCATTCACCCTCCCAACGCATGGCAAGCGTGTCCTTGAATTTATTAAAACTCTACGCAGTAATTGCAAAGCAAGCGAACTTCACGCACAAATATGCTGCAGGCAGCACTTACAGTCTTACAGAATCATCGCAGTCTTTCAGGTGTCTCTCTGTCTTTGAGTGTGTGTGCCCTGATGGTTGCTAAATTTGTTTTCAAAAAGCAATTTTTTTTCTTTTGAATTCTCTCTCTCTGTCTCTCTGTCTCTCTCTCTCTCTCTCTCTCTCCGTCCATCTGCACCATACAAGATAATGGCTTCTCGATGAACAGATGCCATTAGTTCTAACAGCCAGGCGCCTCAGACAGTGAAGTGAGACACAGCAAAGTGAGATTTCCCTCCATTGTCAGGTGCAGGTGATAAATGAGAGCAATCTGCAGTTTGCTTGTTTGCAGGGTTCTACCCAGGTCTTCCGTAGCACATTCTGCTGTCGGGAGAATCAAATCCCGTGGGCTTTTGTATTTGCTGGCCTTACAGGTTCAGGCTGCCAATTATGGGGAGCTGAGTACCCTTGATGTCCAAACACATCACAATTGAATAATGTCATGCCTGGAGCTAGAGGCCTGACTTCAGAGAGCGTATCAGTCGCTTGGCTGTGGGTGGATACAGTACGACATCCCCGGGTGGGCGAGACGACATGAAGGACAGAGGATGTGAGGTGCTTCGATATTTCCATGTCAAGTTTTGATAATGAACGAATGTGAGTCTGGTCTGCTTCTGTTTCTTTGTTTCCAGGTTTCTTTCACCTGCGGGTTCCTGAGTCATCTGCAGTGGGGTCGGCTGTGGGCAGAATCAAAGCCCATGACATGGATATCGGGAAAAATGCAGAAGTCGAGTACACCATTGTACCGGGCGATGGAGGAGCCATGTTTGATATCACCACCAACGAACACAACCAAGAGGGGATCATCATTCTCAAAAAGGTCTGGACCTGTGTGAGCTTCGAGATGATTACCACACCAAATTAGAGAAATAGAGAAAATTGTACAATTTCATAATGCATATCCATGTACGCATGTAGTCTATTATTATATAGATATACTAGAAATGCCCTCAGAGATGTTACATCGCGCTACTCGGTTGATAACAGAAAATTTACATATAGCAGGAGAATTAAAAACCCCCCTCAGGAAATAATATCATGAATAGAAATAAGATGATCTCAGTATTGGAAAATATATATTTACTGTAATTATGCCAACAGGGAAAACCACTGTGGGAATTAACACCATCAATATTCATGAGATGTGTTAAATATTTACCTCATAATATGAACGTTAATTTAACCTATTATCACCCACGTATGTTTTAGTAAGTATCACCAAGAACACACATCTGATACAGTTTATACGAGAGCTATTCCATGTCGTATTCGGTATATTTCCCATTCATAAGCCTTGGGTCGAAACTCCGACCGTGCACCGTGACCAATTTAAAAACAAATCGATAAGTAAAGGTCCCGACCCAAACTCCAAACAATCTGCCCAGTTTGGGCCGAATCACTGTGACGATAACATTCGCAAGCAAACACACAAATACCGGCGAAGTGATGGTGTAAGAAAGGAAGCGTGTGTATTTGGTCAAGGAGCAGAGCAGTGACAATAGAAGTCCAAATGGGAAGAACGGGGGAAAAAATGAGAGAACTATAACTAAATGTACAGAGGTGATAATGAATGAGCAGAAAGACCTTTGGTGCATTAGTCACGGCCACCACAACCGTACACTTGGCCTTCAGTTGTTCACCTGCCTTCAGTTGCCAGGTGACGCTCTCCAACCGGCCACCTTGCTGTGTTTGCCTCCCAGTGCAGCACAGAGCAAAAGCACGGCTCCGTGTAAGCGCCTGTGCTATATTAAGTATACAACCAGCACGTCAGGGCTCATTTACTACGCCATATGTTCTCTTTGCTAAATGGATTAAAATGTTGAGGGCAAAGCGACCCACAGCAAAAGGTCTGGCATTTTGGTTGTAGTTTCATTGATCCGCAGAGCAGATGAAGTTCGTTTAACATAAATACCACTTTAACCACATATAGAATTTCAACGGCCTTGATGTCACTTCACAAAATGGCGAGTGGCACGATTAGAGGAATTTATTCAGCTTTGGATAAACCTCTCAACATGTATCATCTCAATGAACTGGGTCTTAAAAGTGCCAAGGGGTGAAAAAAGGTCATTCCAGCCACGGGCGAAAATTAGATGGAGACATAAATGGTGGTCCGGCTCGTGCAAAGTGTTATGTACTAAGTAGGTCGACTACAATAGGAGTGAATATGTATAATTAACACTGGCATGTATGTTAAAAATGTGTATGTTAATGTGCCAAAATATATCAAAAATATTATAAGCTCATCTCTGCTATTTAAAACAAGCAGTTTTGTCAGTCAAATACTATTTTGTTGTGACCCCTTCCTTACTGTATCGTTTAATAACTGTGCATCAAACTCATCAGCTGCCGAAACATATAAAAAACACTTCATAACATACCATCGCACAGCCTCATTTCATTTATATGCACAGATAAATAAGCATAAACACATGCATCAATTCCTCGAAACACGCAAATTCACACGCGCTGACTAAGTGAATAAGAGCTTCACAACTGCTACATAGCAAGGCTCATTGATAATTCCATCATCAATCTTATTTCAGGCTTCATAATGTATTCATGATGTTGTTTTGGTTTACTAGGTACAAATGTCAATCTGCCCATTAAAAGTGTTTGTGTACATTCTCCCCAGTCCTCGGGGCATCCTCAGTTAAAGGCTGAAGGATCCATCACGTCCAAATGCACTAAAAACAAAGAATACCTCACTTCAAGCTCCAGGCACGATTTCAGAGTGAGAGAGTGAGAGAGCACAGTATTATTTCCCTTCAGTTACTTTGGATACTGAGGGCTTTCTGATCAGTAACAATGGGTTTGTAGTACACCGTACAAGGTCAGAGCATTAAAAAGATTCACTTAGGTCTCATTGAAGTTTAAAACCAGGGATTCTACTTGACATTGACTACACAGGCGTGTACGGCTGACGGCTGCCATGCTTTTCCCGGGTTCCTTTGAAGCGTTGGTTTTGCACGTCATCAAGAAATAACCTGACGTGTTTGCAGAAGCTGTGGGAGCAGTAATATCGAGCACTGTCAACTGACATCAGCACCCAACCACAGTGATAACACAAAACGCTGTCAGGAGGAGCAGCCGCATCAAAAACCCAGTTCACACGGCTCACAACGCCTCCACATGCCCGCCACCACGGTTGGCGTGAAGGTCTCCCCTATTGTAGCCATCTTTGTTTAGAGTTTCGACGGTGTTTTTCTGGCTAACGTGCGTATGTTGAAGGTTTTGCTTTGCCCCCTACTGGACATCATATCTAATCCATTAGACATGAGGTGTCCTCTTTTCACTAGAACTGCAGCTGCACGTCGACTACACAAAATAACAAAAACAATTAATATGTGAGACAATGTCGTTATAAAACTATTAAAGATTTCAGCATTTCAGGACAATTGTGTATTGGACAAGGGACAGGCGGCAACAGCATCGTTTTCAAAGTAAAAGAAGATAATGTGCGCGTGTGAGGTTCGTTGTGTTCAAGCATGGTGGTGTACGTGCTACATTGTGTAGTTTCCTCCACTTTTACCTCAAACACACACACACCCACACACACACAAATGAAGTCAGTTTTCAATCAGCCACTCTGACACACGCACACTGAGTTACCTGTTCACTCAGACAGGCCCGTGCACATTGATTCCTTCACACGCTATGCTACATTTTCCTTTGGCAGGATGCAGTAAAACCCCCATGGTGACTTTAAATGCCATTTGTTGTCAGTGCTTTTGAAGTCCAATAAGAAAGAAAGGAAATAAAGAGAACTGCACAGCAGTGCTGAAGTTATATAATGCAACTCCATGAAAATGTCCCCTCAAAATGGAAAAATACAATTCTATCGATGTCAAAAAGTGCAGATTTTTTATGAGTAATGTCCAGGACCGTATATTAGATGGTTTTCTAGCCTCTGAAAGGTTTCTGGACTTTTTCAGATGAAACCCTTTAACCTACCCCCAAACATTTACAAGCAACCTCTCTACGGGAACCTAAATAATTGCTTATTTTATTACACCTTTAATTCATATCAACAAAATGCCTTGCAGGTCGGGCAACATATCAGTATACACACGTATGTACCGTATATGACATACCAACTGATAGCTAAAGCAATCGCCTTGCATAACTATAACAGTGCAATTCTGATGTAAGTCTCCAAAATGTTTTCTGGGGAATGCAAATCTGCATTTTCCCCCTCATGTACCATATCACACTGTGGTATTCGTTAACTGGTGCATTTTTAGTGCATGTCCCACTGTGCAAGCACACACAGATCTGTGATCCTTTGATCCCCCAAATATGGCGCTGAGTGAGTAATTCATTCCCTGCTTAGTGTAGGAGTTCTCTCTCTCTCTCTCTCTCTCTCTCACTATGTGTGTGTATGTCACCCTCTGTGTGAAGTCATACATGTGTGCCTGTGTGTTCTCTTCTTAGATCCGTGTGTGTGTGTGTGTGCGTGTTTGCTTATTTTAGCCGTGGCCACAGATCAGAGTATCCTTCTCACCGAGCATAATGGGTTAACACGTGTTAAATTGTAAATTAAAACAATTATTCGTTTACATGCTGGAAAGTCTCCATGGCGAGGTGAGGATAAATATTTCCCCCTATTGTTTTATTGCTGCCATAGCAACAATAAGCCAGTGTGATGTATTCCCCACAGTGAGAGGCTACCGCACAAAGCTTTTGTTTTTGCTGGGAGACATTCAGGCCCCATTCAACTGACCAAACCTCCCACAGAGTAATTTACTAAATGACATGAGCTGCTACCCATGTGGAATTGTGATATTAATAGGGCACAGACAGAGGAGAGGGAAAATGGGAAGGAGCATGGAGAGAGGGAGAGGGCGAGAGAGAGAGAGAGCGTGCTGTGTGTGCATTGGACAGGTGTGGGGAGCAAGTAGCTGCAGACGAAGCCAGGCGAGTTGTTCGCAGTGTTCCCAGAATACTGACCCGCCTACAGACTTGTCTTATTTCAGATTGGAGGAATATCCCCAGAGACAGGTCGACAAATGTGTGTGGACAATTCGCCCCTCTCTCTCTCTCTCTCTGTCTCTCTGTCTCTGTCGTTCCATCTTTTTGATTTCCATCCGTTGTTCCCATTTGAACAAACACAGCAGGACAGTAGGGGGGAAAAAAAGCCACATTGTACACCGAGCAGAGTTTGGCAGACCACAAATTAGAGACTCGGTAAGGTTGGTTATGATAAGAGGATCAGGATGAGTAATGGGTTCAAAGGATGATCGTCTGTTTTTCACAGGGAAAAAAAGAATCATGCAGGCATGGAGGGGGTTCACACATCCCATCTGCAAAACACAAGATTATGGGAGACAAAAGGCAAATCCACCGCTGGATTCCCTGGGAACTGAGCAGGCAAACCGGTACACACGGGGCAATGTACTGTACACAGAGAGGCAACCACACACACACACACACACACACACACACACATACTGCTGTACTTGTAGAAAAAGAACAGGAGAGTTTATTGTCCGATTAAATGTGGTTAAATGTGTATTTGTCCATTTGCATGCTTATTTGCTTGCTCCTGGGAAAAGGAAAGATGCAGATAAGCGTAATTGAAATTTCCTTTACTAAGCCTAAAGGAACGGTATTGTTTAATGACAGCATGTGTGGTGTAATGCTTGCTGGCTCACAGACAGGGACTGCATTTAAAACACAGGTCTATATTTTAAACACGCAGGCCACAGTGCTTTTAATGAAGGCCATTTCTTACAGATACCACATTCAGTCCTCAGCAACATTTTGCTCCACAGACAACAAGAATGTAAATTTAACACCAATTTTTCCTGGATGATTTAGTCATTTGACTGATTCTTTGTTTTCATACATCATGTCTGACATTCCATGATGCAGGCAGTCCCGTGTCACATGACAACGTTGTCAACATTTACCGACGAATAAAGAAGCATTAAGGAAGGCTCCTCCAGCTATGGAGGGACCCGGTGTGGATAAACAAACAGATAAAAAACAGTTAAAAAATCCAAAACAGGTCGTTCGAAAAAAGGAATCAAGGCGATTAAGAACATGGCCGTCGTTGAACAGGTGTTGTGCCGAAACGTAACTCTCTTATCCTCAGGTGTTTTTTAATTCTTAATCTTTCCCCACGCCGCCAATGCCACAGCAGCTTCAAAGATTAAGGATGCGCACGCCTGATATCATCACACCGATTTGCCGTTGAGTTACATCACCCCGCTTTGACAGGGGCATTTTTGATGGAATTATGGGCGTGGTTGTTCCCTAAACTGTTGTTATTAACCTCTACAACCCTTAGATGTCAGTGGTGTGATGAAAACATGCATAACTAAAGATAATCTTTAAATTCAAGTATCAAGACTAAAAAGAATGATTCCTTTATCTAACAAGGAAATACCCGAGGCCTTATACTCGACAAAATGGAAGAGGAACGCAGGAACGGGGAGAAAGTACGGCAAATAGACGGTAGGAAAGTAAGACAGAAGTACCAAATCAATATCATAATGAGGCTGATTCATCATATCTTGTGAGTTTAAATCCTGTTTCACCTAAAATCTTAATCTGCAAAGTAGGGAGGAAAAAATACAAATGAATTATAAATAGACTGTGGCAGGTCTTAAATAAATAGTAAATGTTCCCATTACTCTCCTGTCAGGTTCTCACCTTATGATGAAAACACGTTCACAAAGTAAGAATATTTATTTGCACATCAATTTGTTTTTAGGAATTTCCTTGACTCTGGCGACTCCCTGTGCAGAAATCCAGCTTGCTAAAGGTTATTTTTTTTTTTTTTTTCCCCTCTGAAAGAGCAACACTTTCAGGTGATTGATGCTGTGGTGTTGCATGACATTTAAGAAAAGAGCTCGTCACCAACCGAGCGCAGAACAGACAAACGTTTGCATATAAAACAAATCACATCGATTGCCAGGTTTGGTCCCTATTTAGACGTTCCCAAAGTCAGAGCCAATGGCAGCGTCGCTTTTTCATCCCTTCCTCCATCAATTAAGGACTTAATTGCTCCAAAGCCAGACAGTGACCGCTGTATAATTTCTTTATCAGAAATGTCATTACCGTTCTGTTTGAACAGTAAATCATTGGAGAGAATGGAGGCTGCTAGTGCCATTCAATCTTGATGAGATACTACCACGTAGTAAAAAGTAATGGGGAAGTGACAAAAGTAATTAACAAATTGCTAACATGAATGAAAGGAATGAAAGGGCTGAATACCAAAGAACACAAAGGACTGGAGTCTGGTGTACAGTTTGGAGGAAACGCTGAAATCCTTGGCCTAAAAACCCGTTCTTACACTGGCTACCATGGTGGTAGGAGATGGATACCAGGATGTAAGTGTAATGTAAGTAATAATTCAGTATTTCCAGGGAAAAAATGCAAACATCTCACAATTTCTACCAAAGTTGTGACATTTAAAAAACAAAACAACATAAAATTTTGTTTGACGTTGACTTTAATGTCTTCATATACAAAGTTAAGTAGCCTGACAATGTGAGTACTACACAAGTACACAAGTACCTAATTAAATTGCGTGATATTTTACCTGAAACAGAGTCGAGTTGAGCTGGAAAGTAAATTGACTCTAACGTGACATGAAAGCTCCTGACAGCACAGAAGAGACAGAAGTTGAAACTAATCTATTGATTATAGAGCTGAATGTTGCAGTGGGTGGTGGAATGAGTTATTTTAGGGCCCCGGTGTGAGCGGAAATGGAGAGGCGGAGTAAAGAGGAAACAATACTGCAGAACAGCGGGAGATACAGGTTCCCAAAGCAGACAAATAACAACTCACCGAGCACCCAAACGGAGTGATGCCTGTGCCTGTGTGTGTGTGTGTGTGTGTGTGTGTGTGTGTGTGTGTGTGTCTGTGTCTTTGTGTATTTCTGGGTATTCATGTGCTTTGAGTGGAAAGACAGAACAAGAGTAAAGAGTGACAAAGAGGAGGCAGAGGTGGTGCTCAGAGTGGATGAAGAGCCTTCTCTCCAGTGGCCTGGGGAGGCGTGGGAGTAATAGATTAAACCGGTGTCTCCGGGCTCATCCCTTGGCTAACCCTGTCCTATTAAGAGTGGCAGTGTGAGTCTGTCACTGCGCTCGGCCGCGGCGCGGACAGGGCTGCTGGCGATCCTCTCAGATGGCTCTCTGCTGTTTGAGCACTGTGGAGTGGAGACGCTCCGAGGCAGCCGAGGACACAAACCAATGTGACTGATGGCAGCACAATAAAGTGAGCATCTCTTCTCGGCAGGGTTAGGACCCCCTGCTGCTCACTGGGACATCAAATGGTTCTGTGGGCCATGTAAGCTTTGCTGTCCGCGATAAGCTCTTTGTGCTCTGTGGTCGGTCACAGATGACTGAGAGTAACAAGTACATTTACTTCGAGTACTTCAGTATTTCCGACGGAGGCGCTGCACGTTTGACCTTACGACACTGCGTTTAGTAACCAAATGAGACGACAAAATATTACTGTTGCTGGGTAAAAAGCTGGCATCTTAATCTTGTTATGGCTCGTTGGCACACAATGCGTTTTTGACGTTATCTGAAGCGCTTTAGACAGGAAAAGAGTCAGAGGAGCATGTAATCCTTCGACCGACCTGAGAACACTGAAATCCCCCAAATTGGCAGACAGAAATTGCATCTCCATTGTAGCGTGAACAGTTGTTTTAGGGGCTTATTCATTTATTTGAAAGTGCAGAATGGGTCTTATCAGCGTCTCAGAGTGATAATCCTTAGTGTGACTGACATCTTGTGGTGCGCGGGGTCACGACAGCAGGTTGGTGACTAACCACCATTATAACTCGACGCAAAATGCAACTGTCGCACTTAGGTGAATCGCTGACGTTCCCAAACAAATCCGTGCGATAATGCTAACAACGCGCATACTTAGTCTTTGGCACCGTTGTCGTGTCGCCGTTTCACGCAAGACAGTCAATCTGCTGGGGAGACGGTTTCCTGTATAACTGTCGGACCGCTAAAAGTCGACAATGGAAAATCCTGCACGGAGTTGCGTGACGACTATTTTTAAAACAAGAAAAGCTAAGGATTATCTTCTTTGATAATCCCTCCTGACTATCTTCTCGGGAACACAAAAAATCCGCGAGACAGAAATGACATCTCGATTGTTGCGTGGACGGTTTTTGCGGCTCGTTGTTTAAAGTTGACATTAATTCGCCCTTGATTTTAGTTAGTATTGCATCTGGCCAACACGTGGCCCAATCAAGCCTTCAAACAAGCTGTTGTTGTTCAGATGGCTGCTGACAGCACAATGACATAAAAGTGGATTAAAGTCTTAGGTTCGCTTTGTAGGCTCTGCAAACGCGTTGGCCCACTGGCTACATATTCCGATGCCAAAACAATGTCAGCACCTCAACAATGTAGGGCCTTAAGATTGTCTGACTGAATGAGGTCTGAAATGTATTTCGGTGATTTTCCTGTATGATTGAATCTCTTCATCTTTTCCCAGGTACCTGGCCGTTGGATGAGTGAGAATCTGTCCCTGAATGTCTGCTCCCAAGGTTTCTGTCCTCTCCTCTCACATGTTAAGGTTGTGGGGAGTATTTCCTTGTCTTTGGGCCTTGAGCTCAGTCTCAGTGTCTGAATCTTGTTGATCTCAGTCAGTCTGTGGCCACGGAAAGATGTCGCTCACTGTGTTGGTGTTCGGGTTGAACCTTTGATTGTTACACGACTTTAAAAGTCATTAGATCACCGTGTGATTCACAGCGTTGTCCTCCATTCCTTCTACATGACTGAACGGTGACACGAGGACACCCACAACACCATCTCTCCCTGTCTCAAAGATACATTTTATCAAGCCTGAGGGCTGGCGTGGCATGCACGACGTATCACCCGTGCCTTTGTTCTCTCTGCCTGTAGCTCTCATTCTCAGTCAGAACGCGATTCACTCTACATGTTTTGCAGTCGTCGACAGGTCCAGTTATTAAACCCGTAAACACCGTTATATTAACTGGTAATTGAATAATTGAGTACAAGCGTTCAAGGTTATTTAAAGGACTTTGGATAAATTTAATGCTGGTGTTTTCACATCAGTAGCCTGTTTATAATGGAGTGTAGGTAACCTGTCGAATAAAAACATAAAATAAATCAATCTCATGAAAGGTTCTGTTACAAGAAAAAATTATAAAAATGGTAATATCCATTATTCCAATTTTGAAGTTATGGCCAATTTTGAAGTTTAAGTTATTTTCCTTAGAATTCTAAACGTGTTTGTTGCCATTTCTGTTTATAATTAGTATCTTTGGGAACGTTGGCTGATTAAAATAGAACACGAGAGTTTAAGAGGTTATTAAACACAATGCATATCTTCTGTGATGCTTCAGCGAACAAATTATGAGATTGACCCATGTAAACATGAGGACCGGAGCTCGTGGGAGCGAGCCCTGGAGTGCCTCCAATCAGGAGACGTGTGAGCGATCACAGGCCATAAGTGTTGTGTTAATGTGGCAGTAAGGCAGTAAATCATTTTTTAAACGATTATGTGATTGTACATTGTACACGTGCACGTACGTCTCCTCTCTCGGAGGACTCTCCTTCATACTGCAATGCCACAACACATCGCACACACTCAGAGGACAACGGAATCCTATGGTGTCCGTGTATGCGGGCCAGGATGAAGTGAGTCACTATCGTCTGTCTGGCAATCCCCCTGGACTTCCTCCATTGAACAGGCTTCACTGTATGTTTAGATAATCGGCCATTGTTTGGAGCTTATCACAACCCCAGGAGACATCTGGAGCTTTTGGCCTGACCAGATTTGAGCATCAAGACATGGCCAAACGTTGATGTTTAGCAGGGATGAGTTGTTTCACACAACAGGACTTCCAAATGTTTGAAATTGTATAGAAGTGTCTTACTTACTAGTTCTCAAGTGGCATTTTAAATATCTAAAACTGAGATGAATTGGATTTAAAGAGGATCCGCACAACACAGAGTAAACAACACTGCGGTGTTTTTCAGACTCTTTAATCTCCATCTTCTCCAGGTAATGCCTGCGTTCAGCACAAACAAATAAAATTATCCTGCTAATGACTCGCCGTGTGATGATAATGATTCTTCAAGTGGGAAGACGAGATCTGCCTGTGGGTGTTGGCAGGAGTCCGTCCCCCATTTTAGAGGGAGAGTGGCAAAGGTTTGCTCAAAGTATTGAACTCTGCAACTGTAATGCTGAACTCCCCCCCC
>OMNV01029116.1:38013-74962 GCA_900303265.1 Brotula barbata | reverse complement strand
CCCCCCCCACCAACTGTAGGCCTGGTGTAGTATTTTCACCTTAATGTGCGGGCAGAGCAGGAAGGGGAGCACTTTACGACCTCAAACCGAGCCGAGCATGAAGGTCGGGCCTGTGGTAAAGGAAGACACTGAGATGTCTTCTCATGTTGTTCTTTACTGTAAACAGAGGTCTGGTCTGTGGAGGGGGGGAACTGATCTGAAAAACAATATACACGTTTAATGATTTGGATTTAAATAGATGGCACGTATTATACGTATATTTTATCATAGAAATCTCACATTTAAAATCATTTCACCGTTGCCAGATATATAAAAATAAACTGTGAGTGAAAAGTAATATTTGATGCGCTGCTTAAATATTGAAATATTAAATTGTATTTGTCTAGATGAATTGGTTATTTTAATACATTTGCATTTATCTACAAAAGATTTGCCCAGAATGCATCCTGATTTGGTAAATGTGGAGAGTGTCCTTTTTTAATGTCCACCACGGGACACAAAGTTTACATTCAAACATAAGACAATCAATTTGAAGCCTGATAAACGTTTGTCTCCTTCTTCTGACATTTTATGCAGCTAATGATCAATCAATTACAGATGAATCGACATTGAAAACCCTCATTAGCTGCAGCCCTGATGTTTATTCATCGCTGGGCTAATTTGGTGGTGAGGATTCAGGAACCCGGCGTGAACAGAACAACTGCTGTGGGGAGCACAAAGGAGCACGCCTCACACAGATGTCAGGTTTACATCCCTGGAGGGTTTTTATTCAAACACTGGGGACAACGTGGGAGGGGAGACGGAGATAAATTGAGCTAACGGGGCAGGACAGATGATTAGGTGTTTCAGGATGGGGGAGCCACAGCTGGGACTTCAGGTCTCCAGTGGGTCGGGCCCAGTGAGCGGAGAGGAGCAGCTGGATCCAAGAGCTCCAACTTAGCCAACAAAGGTCAAATCTGTACAAATGACTGCACAAATGCCCCAAGGGGACTTTTAGTCGGGATAAATTCAAAATTCCTCTTTGAGATTTGTGACGTGAGTGTGTGTGTTTTTGCCTCACAAGCCATCATGAAAAAGTTTAGGATGTGTGGCCTTAAACAGCTATATGTTAGAATAAAAGTATGATTTTATTTGGATTCTTTTTCTACTCCCTGCTACTCTTCTCTTTTTAAGATGAAGTCCGTCCCTGACAGCAGATTTAATTTACCAATATAAACCAACGTGTGTGTGCGTGTGTGTGTGCGTGTGTGTGTTCATGACCCGTGAACGAGCCCCAGTAGTTGTGAATGATTTTAATCCATCACACTTTGTGTTGATGTAATCCAATTTATCCATCCAGTGTTCAGTGAGTGTATCCTCAAGTACACTGAGAAAAAAATCCCTCCCTCCTCTCAGCACTGACAGATCTGATGTGTAGTCAGGTCAGGACTCGCTGACACGTCCGTCAACTTCTGATGAATAATTTCACTTTCCCGCCAACACACTGACCTGAAAGAAGAGAAGCTCGCTGCACGGAAACAAAAGCTTATTTCTAATTCTAAGAAGCTTTAGGAGACGCACCTGTGGAGTTTGGATTTGTGTTGTAGGGATTTTATAATTGCAACAATAAAACTGGGAAGAAAACTGAAGCCAGAGGTCAGACATAAAGTTGGCAGGAGTAGAAATAAGAGAAACAACACCGACACACTAAACCTGAACTTTCTGTCAGCATGTAGAGCTCGATTCAGGCCTGAAATCATTCGAACCGCGTCCGCTAATTTAACACTCTTCAACTTCAGCCAGTAACATTTTCATTATGAACCCAAACTCCGAGGAATTCAACCAGACCCAACATTTAATCTTACGGCTTAAACCTTTTAAAATCCGTGCTGAAAATCCTCTTAATCCTGTCAGGATGTTAATATTTGATGATTTATTGGCAATAACTCACTAAATGTTGCTACATAGAGTTGGAACCAAAACTCCAGTCTCTCACCGAACAATTGGTAGAAACACTCACGACGATTAATATTACACTTAATTGCACATAATGCTTCTAAGCTGAACCACAGATAAATTCTATGACAATGTTCCAATCGGATGTGATCCATCGGGTCCGGACATGAATCTCAAACCATCCATCAGTTTCTACACAAAACAGCTTCAACAACAAACAAAGGATGTCAGCCTGAAACTGTGGGATTTGACATCAACATGTTCTGTTTTTCACAGGTGATCCAAACCTTCAGTGCTAAAGACCAGGACCTGCCACCTGCAGGACAACAGTTCTCCTTCAAGCTGCCAAAGGAGGATCTGAAGAACAAGAATTTCACCATCCGGGACTTTGGAAGTAAGACAGCTCATATTCTGACACTGTCAGGCGGAAGAAAACAATAATAACAAAAAGATGAGTGTATTGTGAGCAAGTCAAAAATTTGGGTTTGTCATGTCAAAACAAGCCCACATTAAAACACAAAACAGGCTTTCATACTTGTGGGTGGTTTTTATACCAATTGTAAACCATATACATCACATTTAAAAATCTAGGACTGGAAACGAGCACAGCCAATATCTGAAGATTGCTGCCTAAACCGTGACAGAATCACACCTTTCTGCTCTAAAAATAACTAAAACACACCAGGTCGGACTTTGTCTGATGGTGAGGACGTAACATTTCACTGCAGGAGTCCTTTGAAGACTACCCTGAGAAAAGACCAACCAAAAGTGGGACACGCTGGGATGAGGCCAGGGAGACCAATGCATTGGCCACACGTGACTAGACCGGGTCCGAGCCTCACCTCTCATCCACTTTTACCTCTCGGACACACTGTCTTGCAGTTTTCCCCCCACCTGACTGCCGGGGGCTTGGAAAGAACGCAGCACAAAGTAGATATAGAGCGAGATCTTGATATGGGCGGACAGGAAATACAAGCTGCACGGGCAGACAGAGACAGAGAGAGAGAGACAGAGCAAACATAATCATAGCTGTCCACAACATGCAAGGTGTGCTAAAACGCCTCGACCTCCTGTCAGGGGGAAGTGCCGGGCTTCATGGGTGGAACAAACGTGTCTTGACAGGGGTCAGACAGTTTCTCTGCAGCAGACCCAGCCAGGCAGGTCGGAGCTGACATGCTCCCAATACCTCCTACACACTGTCCACCTCTCTTCCTCTCACCAGGCTCACACCTCCGGCTGTCCGCCTCTTCTTCTTCTGCGGCTGCTCGATGCTTTTTGGCAGCTGGCAAACACAAAAACGGTGCACTACTGCCACCAACTGGTAAAAAGTGTGGATCGGGATTTGAACTGTGCCAAGATCGCCACTTTAATCGATCGCAAAAACGAGCTCGTAATAAAATCACGGACGAACGTTTACGCGTTACCGGGGTGGCGTTTACCTGTGGAACACCTGCAGACTAATTAACGAGTGGGTCGGATCTAAGTAAGGTCCAATAATATATTGATATATTTTAATTTAATGATATTCTGCTGCTCTGGTGTCCTCACTGTGATCTTTCTCAGTTAAAAGCGTCGGTTATCTGATCTGACCTCCCTCTCTCTCTCTCTCTCTCTCTCTCTCTCTCTCTCTCTCTGCCTCCTTTCAACCAGCATCATAAAGTTTCCTCCTGCTCCTCCCAGGTGCTCAAATCAGGCTCCCACAGCCCCTATAAATCACCTCTTCCTCTATTTGAATAAATCTCCATCCCTTCCCCACATAGTTTTGTGGCACTCCTGTACAGTGGAGGTTCTCCTTCTGATGAACCCTCCCAGGTCCAGTCTCTTCTATCCACTGTGTCTCCCCACGCCGCTTCCTCTTTGCAGTTTATAATCGACGAGCGATTGTCGCTTTATCTGCCGTTCCTGTGGGATTACCCTACCCTTCTTTTCCAAGAGTGGTGTGTGTGTGTGTGTGTGTGTGTGCAGTGAGAGTGTTGATAAGACTATCCATTGAGTCATTTAAGTTTCAGATCACATATGGGCAGGATTTGATATCAAACATTAAGAGTTATCACAGCGCCGTGGAAAAGTCTTATCAGTGTGATACTCAGACCTCCAGACGTGTAGCTGAGAGGTTTTCTGATTGATGTTAGCTAAAATCAAATGTTTATTTCATATCTTTTGCGAAGAACAAATTCTAGCCTGTAAGTCAAGCACTTGCTGCACCACTGCGAAGTTTCTCAGTGGCCCGTGGCAACACATTAACTTCAAATACGACTTTTCAAACTCGTATCTTAATTTTCTGCGCCTTGTTCTAGATAACACGGCTGGAATCGTGACAAAGCGGAGCGGCTTCAGGCGGCGATCACAGGAGATCTACTTTCTACCTGTGGTGATTGAAGATAACGGCTACCCGCCCCAGAGCAGCACCGGCACCTTGACCATCCGCGTGTGTGGTTGTGAATTGGACGGTTCAGTGCTGACCTGCAACGCTGAGGCCATCTTTCTCCCCGTGGGCCTCAGTACAGGAGCTCTGATCGCTATCCTGCTCTGCATTGTCATCCTATTAGGTAAGACTACAAATGTAAACAAAGCCTTCCACCCTGTACTGTTCTGTCCCCTTCCAGCACAGGATTATAAATCACCATTAAGGATAAGGGGAATTGTTGGAATTACTGGCCCGGTGCCTGCATTTTAGCCAATGATCCTGAGTACAGTATATGATATATCCTGGGTTGTTGTTTTTTTTTCCTCTCGTGACTGACATCTAGCGGTCGTCTGGGGTAATAACAACAGGTTGGTGAAGAATTAAAGTAACAAAAATTACATGTGAAAGACAATTTTCACATCAAGGTGTGGCGGTGGCCTTAATGGTGTCGGGAACGGATTAAAAATGAGGAAAAACATCCAGACACGAGGCCATTAACCACGAATTGGGAGACACAAAGTTATTAATTATCACTTTAAGTTAATCATTCTGTTCAACTTAAGTACCAGAATTAGAATGATTTTTTCTCGGAGTAGCCGTAAAAAGAATGTAGCATCAGATGAGAGAGAGAGATTTTGTATCTGTTGTCCCAGTTCCTACATTAAAGTCATATTTTCTTTACATTTATGCCAACCCTTGGAATCCATCCATATTTTTCATGTATTTCAAAGTAAATCCCTTCTTCCCAAATGCTCATTGCCTTCCATTCATGTCCTTAATGTGTTTCTTGTTGTTCTTTCATACATTTCAAAGGTTTTTTTTTTTTTTCCTCATACGGTATCCAAGCAACCGTTGGTTTCCATTCATTTGTTTATGATCTGAAAATCAATTAGCTGGAGCTGTCGTCACCACAGCCTATGTCCAGTCTCATTAACCGTGTAGGGACAAGGCACCGCAGACACCGTCATCGCCGTGCAACAAAGCTGTGCCTGTTGTTGATTCGAGCCGCATCTCTACGGAGGGTTTTCACTCTCAAATGTAGTTTTTCTATCTCTTACATAACTCCCCGTGGACCGGGCACGATGCCTGCCAGTGTTCCTACTCTGTATTATTTTGGCCCAACAAGCAAATCTCTGATCTCGGTAAGGCGGAGTTGGAGCTCGTGTGCATCACAGCCAAGAATGTGTGTGTAGTTTCACATTTAATAATCTGCCACACTGCAGCTTTCATTAAGTTTATTAATTCATCATTATCATCGGTGTTGGGGTTCACTTTAATGACAAACACCGTTGCAGCATGTTTGTTCTGTCACTTAACTTTATTCAAGACACCACTCGTCAAACAGACATGTCCCAGCATGCATCGCTTTTTCTGTTCACCTCGATTAGCCTCACTGTAAATATAATCGACACAAAAGCACAACGCTACAGCACACGTGGGAGCAATTAGCTACAAATGGCAACGCTACCAACTGAACTACTTTGTCAGAGTCTTAGCAGTACGGCAGCTACATCATACTAATGTACCTTTTCCAGTAACTTAGTGTTTTCCTAAAGTAGCTGTGTAGCTTGACTTTTATAACTTTTGTCAAACTTCATTCAAAACACACACACACACACACTGAACTCTGGAACACAGCGCATCAGGCATTCCTTCGTCCTTGAACATATCCCACCATGCATCACTCTTCACTTTGCCTCTGGAAATGTTGTCCATATGTAAGTCTGCCATAATGCCCAACTGTTTTTTTTCCTGATACTGGCAATGCACAAAAACTATCTTCCACGAATCTGATGATTTTTATCAAAATGTCTTTTTTGTTTAGTCATTTTCAGACATATAAATCAATTGTTTACAAATAAATTGGACATTCAGAAATTTCACTTTAACCACTGTTTCCCACATTTTTGTGCTCATTTGCTTTGAGACAGGACTCGTATTCAATGTTGCTCCTTGGAGTAGCGTATACTTTGTTGCATCAGTAACTTGAAGCGTAGCCAGCTAAACTACTTTACTAAGGGAGTAAATAGCTGCAGCTGAACTATAAGAGCGTGTTACTTCCCCAGCATGTATGGGTGATGATAAGACTCTTTCAGGAGGAGAATCTAAATGAAAATGTGACGATTGTGCCTCCAGAGCTGTCAGAGTCGGACTGGCAACCCTCCAAAAGTGACAGCCATGAATTCCCGTTCGCTCTTGGATTTGGTGATTCAGTGAGTGTTAGATTGAAGGGCGGGACTCTGATCAGCTCTATAAACCTAATCCATTCTTCCTGGCCGTTAGCTGCTTCTCAGTCGGCAGCTTTTACTTTTCCCACAAGGTCACGGCTGTAAACCTCCTCCTTAATTCTCTGCTATTAATGTGCAGGCTTATCTGCATAACAAGGAGGAAGTAGATAGACATTTACGGCATCATTTCCTGGAGTCATTAAAGAAGAAGTTCCAGTTGTGCAGCGGAGATCAATGCTGGCTACAACCTCTGAACTGAGCCGTATTCACTCTTCCCAATCGCTCAACTGACAAAGAATCAATCCAATCTCAGCCAATGCTTCACCTTTGATCCCTTCTCCTCTTTATCTTTATTTTTTCACCGGGTAAGTTTATTTCATGGTTGGGTATTCAAGGGAACATAAAAGCACGGCAGCGGTGACAGGCTGAGAAGAATGGCTTCAAAGCTCAACGTGCCCTGCGGCTGAGGCAGACGGCAAACTGACGCGCTGTCCCTGAGAAGTACCCGAGCTCACTCTGAGAAACATTTTCGTTCCGTGTCGTCTTTGTCAGGATGACCCAGTTGTCCTTAAATGAAACAGAGCCGAGTCCGGGCTTTCATCTGCGCCGCCGTTTCTTTTAAAGTGACGTGGGGAGAGCTGTGTTCGACCAGCGAGTTCTTGTTGTTGAAGTACGCTCGGGTGCCACTGGGTGGAGCTGACACACTGTAACCAGGTAGATGAACTCGCTTGGGAGGAATGGGGGAGCGGGGAGACATACTTAGGGTCTGAATGTATTTGCTGAAGTCTTTCATTTGAATGATTTCTGCATTATCCTTGCCACAACTCTCCCTTCCCGATGAAATTGTGTTTTGGAGTCCTGTTGGACAATTTTGCTGATTTGTTTTGCTGACAAGTATGCGGTATATTTTGCATTTGCTGCAGACAACGGCGAGAGAGGAAGAGAGAGCGAGACAAATAGCTGTAACATTTTGTGTTGTCCTCATTGTATGAGTACAGCGAAATTCATATTCTCTGCTAAATCCATCCTATTGGGGACAGTGGGCAGCCACAGTCCAGGAGCACCCGGAGGCCGTGCCGGTTCTACAGCCAGGTGCTTTGTTCAGTGGCAATGGCAGGAATGTTAAATGAACACACACACACACACACACACACACACAGGGATACCCACACAGACACAGGGGGAGTGTGGAAAGTCAAGGGCCAGAACAGGATTCAAACCCAGGACCTCCTGTGCTGTGAGGGAACATTCATGTGGTTTAAGCTCTGTTTTTTCATTCATTAATAGAATAAAAAATAAAATAATAAATATCGACAGTGAAGGTAAATAAATCAATGTAGCCTGGACTCACACCGACTGAGCCATATGCATTCAAAAATGAAAAAAGTAGTGCGTTACTGCGTTACTGTGTCACGTGATACAGAGTGGCCAATCACACAAAGCTTTCAGCTTGTTGGTGTATTACTGCCACCTAGTGGACTGGATGAGGAGGTGCATGGTAACAAACACCGTCCATCACCTCCTCAGATTACGCACTGCTGCCAGATTTTAGTGTTCATTCTCAATTCCAGTTGTGCGATCTGTGATTTTGTCATAGTCAACGTGCTCAAATGAGAGTGTTGCCAACGTGTCAGCGCTGAGCTAACACGTGTGCGTTCTTCTGTTTCCCAGTGATTGTTGTCCTCTACGTGGGCCTGAGACGACAGAAGAAAAAGGAGACGCTCATGTCATCCAAGGAGGACATCCGAGATAACGTCATCCACTACGACGACGAAGGAGGGGGCGAGGAGGACACGCACGCCTTTGACATGGGGACGCTCCGCAACCCCAAAGTGGTCAAAGAGAACCTGTACCGCCGGGATGTCAAGCCTGAGCTGAAGAGGGGTCCCAGGCCAGCTGCCTCTCAGGACAGCGCTGACATCCGCGACTTCATCAGCCAGCGTCTCAAAGAGTACGACACGGACAATGCGGCCCCGCCCTACGACTCCTTGGCTACCTACGCCTACGAGGGCGAGGGCTCCGTGGCCGAGTCGCTCAGCTCCATCGAGTCGTTGGCGATAGAGCTGGAGGAGGACTACGATTACCTCAACGACTGGGGGCCGCGCTTTAAGACGCTGGCGGGGATTTTTGGGGAGCAGTCAGAGACGCATTCTGACTCGACGACGGAGAACACACATTGATGTTATTCACAGACTGAAGAAACCAACACGTAACAACGTCGTTTCCGTTGACAACACCGTGCATCCTCCTCCCATGGTATCCTTTTTTTTTTTTTATTATTTCTCTTTTTTCTAGCTCACCATTTTCTATTTTATGGGTACTTTACCAAGTCCGGTCGCAAAATTGTAAGAAAACTGAGGGTAGATATGATACAAATAAAATGATTTGATAAGCAAAGCAGCCATTCAATCATGCTTGGATTGAATGTCGTCCCACATTTGGTTTCCTCCAGAGGAACTTGAATAGGAGGAGAAATGTTTTCATTTCCTACAACATCCTTAAAAGTGCCTGAAAATAACAGCTGTGTCACGCTTTACTCCATGTCACCCATTCAGTGTTGTCTCTTAGAAGCCCATAAATGCCGCTGATTCGTTCAGCGCACCGTGATCTAACCACGAGACCAACGGAAACTCTGTGGGGACCATGACGTGGCCCAAGTGTGGCCAAAGATGTTTTGAATGTTATTTATTGTTCTATTTATTCATTGGTTGATTGGTTTGATTTGGTTTTTGTGTATTTATCTATTTATCTCTCAGCCATCAATCTGTATTTTTTATTTTTGGAGTCACTCGAGGATTTTGTAATTATTGTGGCCCACATGAAAATCGATGTTTCTGACGAGTGGGCCCTGTGTATAGACTTGTACTAGTTGTAAAAAGGTAAATTAGGGCTAAATACTGCAGTTCAGTCATGTAATAAACAATGTTTTCTTAAATAAACCACACTTGGACAAAATCCTTCATTAGCCCCTTTTGTTTGTTATTTTTATGTTCAAACGATCATTTCAATTTTTCTTGAGATATCGAGAAAATAGCTTCTTGTGTGACACACACTAGGATTTCTGTGGGAAAGCATCAAGATATTTCAGCCCGATGCTGATCAATGCATTTATGCTCTTCTGCCTCTGATAAGAATAATTATTCCAGGAATGGTTAAGGTGTGACTGTACTTTCTGCCCGTCTTTGTTTAATTTTGTCAAAAGAAAATTATTATTGTAACCTGAGTAAACTTCTTTAGTTTTCACAAGATTTCCAGAAAATAGTCTTGTCAGCAGGAAAACTAGTAAAAAAAAAAAAAGAATTCAATTGCACGTCCTCTCTGGACCTCTGCAGTTTTCTGTTAAATTTGCAGTTAAAGTTAAAATTGCAATTTAAGGACACGGCACAGGGGTCGCTGGGGTAAAATGTTAGCGGTGCAGCGTGTTACGAAAGCAAATAAAACCAGATACATCAGGGCTTTGTGTGTAGAGTTTACAGCCCTCTAGTGGCCAACAATTATTTAATCTGTCTTTTTTTTGAGGATGTAGTTTGTGTAAATGATATCAAAAAGAATATGTTTGAGCCGTACCATTCGATAAGCCAAAATAATATAAAAGAAGATACACTGTGATGAGGATGAGGTTGAATATTTGAAAAAGTTACCCAGTCAGTGAGTACCAACGGCCTCACAAAGGTAGAAGAAATACGAGCCACTGGGAGGCTGAAGTTAGGCATCATTCCTCCGGTCATTGTATGGAGTAGCTCAGACCTTTTGACATGGTTGGGTGAGGACAAAATGGAAGGTCTGGAAGAAAGCCAGAGCAGTACAATGTAGAGCCTGGACAGATGGATTTGGATTTATCCACCCTTTCTCTCTCCACTTCATCCACAAGGCCCAGCTTGAATAAATGAATGAACGGACGTTGAACAATCCATGGGCCTTGCAACGAATAAATTTCTAAATGTTCTCCCTCCACCCCTCACGATTGCCACTAAGTAGTGTTCTTACAATTACATTCAGATTAAGATGCAAAATCCAGCTGTAAATCAGATCATAAAATTACCATTTGCAGCTCCAACACTGTGTAATTTAACTGCTCATTATTTAAGGCACACCGGGGATATAATTAGCGGCTCATTTGCATTTTCTCGCCATTTCCTATTCAATATCAATGTGTGGAAGCAAAGAGTTACCTGTCCTCACCTCAAGAGGACTTCACAGTGAACTAAGGTGGATGGATATTGTTCTGGAGTGGGAAAAACATCTCCTTGATACAATCGTGATATAGCGTAACGGCAGCTTACAAAAAATAGATACTCACAGGGAAGAGGAAATACAGCATCGTACAGTGGAGGATAAAATACATCAAAACTGAGTCCAAGAGATTTCAGAGATAAGAAAAAAAGAACTTAAGACAGCTGAGTATTTAAAAAAAAAAAAATAACTGTGCTTACATGAAATTTCCTATACTTTATTTTGAAGTGGAGCGCATTAAAACTGAATCATCTCAACTGAGTAGTCAAACTAGGTCATGCACCTATTAGGAGAACTGCAGAGGGCTCGTGAAGGAAATATTTCAATTTCGTTTATAGTTTTTTTTGTATCATTTTCTTATTTGGATTCATCTACATTATTTTAAAAACTGGCACTTTGTCTCCGGTAGGTAAGTGGTGGGTAAGTATCTTACATATGCAGTGAGGCAAAAGCCATTACGTGTAAAATACAACTATTTCACTAAACTTCCACCAAAACATACTTGAGTATCTAAATGAATGATTCTGTCTCGTCACACCACTGATGCTGGAGTGGTAAGTGTGTTGTCCTTTGCTTATTTTGGCTCCAATACAAGGCTTTTTAGTGTTGGAGTGTCTATTAGTCTCTCTCAGCACTCTGCCCCTGCAGATACACCAGCAGCTCTATTTGCGCATTGTGGAAGGAAATGCTTCATTCTTGCCTCTTTAATCAACGTGAAGCACAGTTCTCCCTGTGATTTGACACTTTGCCATGGTGATAGTGGTCTTTAAATGACTGCAGTGGGTTGTCGTGATCACCAGAACACGGCAGGCCCCCCCGCCGCTGCATGGCCTTTCCCAAAAACACAACATTTCCACTACACTTATGACTCACCCTGTCTAATGGCACAAGACCCAGACAGACCAAACAGAGACATCGGCTCTAACAGGGGACACTAGTGGGTGTGAGGATGTGGGGGTTGCCATCGAATGCATAAGCATGAGAGAACTGGCAGCATGCGTGCAACAGCTCGGGGATGAGCAACAGTTGCCAGCAGCCAAAGCAAAACGAAGTGATGGCACTGATACTGTGTGTGCTGGAGGGGGTTCAAACCCCTGCACCCCCCTGAACTGTGCTGTCCACAGCCATTGTTCAGAGCCATTTTCCAGCCTCTCTCTGCCAGGTTTCCACTAGGAGAAAAGAGACTTCCTAAAATCAAAACACCTCATTTAATCACAGCGGAAACTTCACTGTGTCTTGGAAGACTCCGACTTGGCCGCACTTCATCAATCAAGAGATCTCATTCAAGAGTGACAACAAAATACTTGAATAAAAGTCATTCAGCTGTCGATTATATTGGTCTTTCACCCCTGTAACACTGGTAAATCAATTTGTTATCGAGTTCACATTAAAGCAAATAGTTTGCATGTTTTGGTTTTTTTTACATTGATTTATTTCTTTATTTTTATTTTCAATTTTTTTAATTCCCTTAGAATTCTCTTTATTTTAAATAATTTTATACATATTTCTCAGAATACATGCTGATACTTTTGGCATCCTTGGGAATTTTGGCGAGTTTAGAATAAAACTCGATTATTTATGAATTGTATCTTTTGGCGGTAATCTCATGTTAAAGTATTTTTTGGATGAAAACTTGTGAAAGTAAAAGTCATTTTTTCAACTTTCTGACACATGAAGCACAAATTACTCCAATTTCTCAGCCATGCATCCTGTCACAGACTGAAATTTTGGTCAAGTTTGCCTAAATAAAAAGATCTGTGGTTTTTGGTCTTTTTATGCCATTCTTCAGGGCCAAACTCCAGCTTTCCTCTGCCAATACCCCATTAGGAGAATGACAACTTCTTACGTCAGAAAGACTTCAATTAATTCAGCAGAAACTTTACTTTGGCATGGAAAGGCTGCGGCAAACATCCAACTGGGATGTGCATGGAAAACATCCCCATTTACAATTTGCCTGTCAAATAATGGTCGTTGGAAGCTTTGTTTGCTTTTTAAAGCGCTCAATTTTTTGAGTCATACAAGTCTGCGCAAGCATAGCTGTCACTGTGCAACAAAGACGGGTTGGGTTGTCACAGCGTCTTTTGAGCCACCTCATCCATTGTTGTAAGCGTTGAACAATTTGCTCGGAGAGGAATGAATGGATCCACGAACACGGCCCAGCCGGCTTTTACTGTTATTATTTTTCAATTTGATGTGGAAATATGTTCCTGTTTCTAATGAACCCAAGCGTTGCACACACACACACAGCTGTGGTTGGGGGTTGTAATGCTGATACATACGTGTGCTTTAATTAAGAGCAGTCACTTTGTATTATGCTGTGCCTAAGGGATTTTTTTCCCTCTCTTTATGCATATGGAAATAAAGCTGTCGTCACCTCTTCCTGCTGCTCACTAAGCTGACAGGTTTACTTTACAGGGAAATGTGCTGATGATGGTGTGGAGAGCTGCATACATTTGTGGCCACTAACCTTTGTTAACCCCATTAATTCTGCAGGAGCATCGGTGGCTAACCTTGAGGCACAGACATGAAAGTTAACACAGCGATCATTATCGCCATGCAAGACGTTGTTTACCCAGCGTTAAGCAGTAATTAAAACATTAATTGATGGAGAAACCATACATGTGGATCACAATTGATTACTGAGGATATCAGTCATTTGTTAAGGGGCGACACTGCCAAATGACGGAGAGGTGCCACCGATCCAAACTGCATAAATGAACACAAAATATCGCTGTGGGAGAGGAAACTGAGGTCATGAGAGCCAAAATGTGAACATGCTCTTTGAAAACATTTTAATCCTGAAGAGAGAAAGAGAGAGAGCTTTTTATCATGATGGATAAGTGCCACTACAGCAGCAATGTGACAACACAAAACAGTTTGAAAGCTCTTACTTTTGCCTTAATTTACCTCTTTAATGTCAGATTCTTACTATAAACAATGGTGTCATTTCATTTGGCAGATCCTCAGCTACCACATTTTTCCAGCAGTGAATTGGAAACTTCACTGTGACAAGAAGAGGACAATGTGACGAGTCAATCTCTCGAGCACAAAAAGCACATTTTTTCTTTTTAGTTACAGACTCTTGATTTTACGACTTTACTGAGATTTATTCATGGTGCCTCGGCCTCCACAGGCAACACTTTCTCAGGCATTACGCTGGAGATACTGTGGGTTTGTCATATTTGTGTTCTGGGTACCAAAAACAACAACAAAAAAAACACAATGAATGCTGAATTTTCCCTACATTGATGTTAAACTTTGTTAAGCTCTTTTGTAACATTCAAGAGGCCTCAAGAAGATTTGTTGTCCATAGTAAAACAAAATAATAACAATAATAATAATATTATGCCGTGTTCTAAAGCGTCTTTGAACGCTGTGAAAAGCTCTGTAGCGAATGGCACTTGCTGCTGTGCTGATGTTTCCACCTGGCTGTGTTGTCTCTGTTAAGTGAAGTTAGCTTCACTGAGTGTTTGGTCAGGTGCCATGGTTGCATTTGCCACTTTAAAATTAGAAGTAATTAATCATTTGTCAATTAATTATCATGTTTTCTTTTTTGAAATCATGCAGTCAATTATAATAGATGATAATCATTTGTGAAATAACAGAGAAAGTGTTGCCTTTAGACATATTTGTGTCACAAAAAAGTGCACATCGTGAGAATGTTGGGATTGCGAAAGTAATTTGACTGCAGTGGGTTGCAAAGTAATTTTGTAATTTAAGAAGTATCTTTTTTATTTCCCCTCATTCCACATCAAAACGCAACAGATATGACTGCTGCAGAGTATAAATTCTAGGAGTGGAAACAAATTCAGATTCCACAGAAGCTCAGGTTTCAGTCTCCATCATCCAGCCGTCACTCTTTAATGCTATAAAACCCTTAACCTCTTAAACGGTGAGGTAACCATCAAGGAGCCGTCGTAGATACACTCCAGTTCCATTTAAAATTCTGGTCAAAAGCCGTTAAAAACGTTACAGAGATACGAAATATATCAGGAAGAACTCTGGGAGAAATCGTATGCCACTATAATACTATACAATAAAATTGTATGCAAGAGATAATGCATGAGGAGAATTTAAAAGAAATGAAAAGGAATAATGGATTGTCGAGTTTAAAAATGCCTTTTTTAAGACTTATGCGCAATCACTAATTACTTACTAATGTGAAAATGCTCGTTAAATTCATCTTAATTCCTCAACAAGGCCCTGAACTATTTGCTCCAAAGTGTACTCAATTACCATTTCACTTCCCAGTGTTTTACATGGCAATGACACAGTGCAAATTTAAAAATGAAAATCTTCAAATGTCACTCATACACAAGGTTCTTGTGAAACCTCAAACAAACTTTTCGCTGGTCTGAGAACAAAGTAAAAATCACTTTCAATTTTCAAGCCTCTGAGCAGTAGCCTGCTTAAGCCCTTTCAGAATCTCACAAATGAATAATTGCTCATTGTTAAGAGCTTCACGGGTGCCACTAAACCTGATTACAGAGTCAGCATACCTTGCCATAAGGGCTGAAATTAAGTGGCTCCTGTGGTGTCGCTGTGGCAGCAGTTATTCCTGCCACACACATTCAGGCTATTTTTCAAAAATCATGAGTCTATGATGTTCTATGGTCTAAAAACATGGCTGTGATAAATAATAGACCACAATGCCAACAAGACGTGGAGATAAAAGAGTCATCGACAGTCCCCAGAATGAAGGCTGTCAGTTGTGAATCAGAACATTAGAATAGAATAGATCTCGTCTTTAGTCATCATCTTCCAACATTTAGGACATAAAAAGCCACGTGGCTCCCATATGCTTGGTGCTGTAATCATACTTTATGTGCATTCATGCCTTCATCTCATCCTTCTTACTCATGCAATCAGCTGCCTCTATGCTTTGCTAACTTCACACAGATGATTTCCTGTGCAAAATCTGTCCCGCCGGACTGCCTGTGCTATTTTTAAAGCACGTACAAACAGCTTAAAGTGACACAAATGATTTATTGTATCTTCTGTTTAAGGTACAAACTGTTGGATGGGCTTTGACGGGTGTATGGGAATACTTAATTATGAAAATAGATTTCATGAATCCATTAGTGCAACATGTCCCAAGTCTATACTAATGCTATGAATACATTAATGGACAAGAGAGTGTGTGTGAATGCTTGAACACGATGGACAGACACAAGTGTACTGTATGTAAATATTCTAGAGAGACAAAGACACTGAATAAGTTAATGAAATAATCAATGCAACAACACAGTGCCGCGCGAAATAGAAACATAATAGATGGAGAATGTTAAACTTTCAACGGATCAGCACCGTGCAAGAACGTGGTGGGACATTTCAGCACCACGGACAGAGACCAAGAGAGTTTGACTGTTCCAGGACCACGGACAGAGACACAGAGTTTGACGGTTGCAGGACCGCGGACAGAGACGCAGAGGGTTTGACGATTCCAGGACCACGGATAGAGACACAGGGTTCCAGGACCGCGGACAGAGACACAGAGGGTTTGACGGTTCCAGGACCACGGACAGAGACACAGAGAGTTTCACGGTTTCAGTACCATGGACAGAGACACGGAGGGTTTGACTGTTCCAGAACCACGGACAGTGGCACAGAGAGTTCCACAACAAAAGGAGAGAGAGAAGATACTATTTGAAGAGACAGTTCAAACAGAAACATTGATTGAATATTGCAACATCAAGGACAGTGCGAGAGACACAGACATTCAACGTTTCCCAGTGTGCAGACTTGCGCTATAGGCACGTTGGTGAGTCTGCATTTTTGGGCACAAGTGCAGGACTGTGGGCAGCTTTTAATGTGACACAAATGAGACATGCACATACACACGGAGATGAAAGAGGTGTGTCCGGGACCAGAAGCTGTCAGAAATGGTTAACAAAGGCCACGTGATTTCTCCTCCAAGAGCTCTTTAAGCTGGAAAATAAATGCAGTGGGCAGTGTGTGTGTTTCATTATGCAAATTAAGGTACATCTATGGATGGTTTGCTGATTGATGAGAGCTGATGGCCAGCGCAGCGTTTTCAATTATCCTTTATTGACATAATAGCCTGCAGGTGTAATAAATTGATATTGTGCCAGCTATTTACAGGCGTCAAACATAAAATATTTACAATGCTCAAATATGGACATAAGTCATTTTTAAATTACTCTAGTGTAACTTTGAGGCACTAATCCAACACTGACGGTCCTGTTACTCAAGATCCAGCAATACCAAGGCTACACAGACTAAGTACAACGTTCAGGTTGTTAGGTGAAAGCTGAATTCCATGGTCTGTAACCTCTATGTCACTCAATACACTGAATAAATGAACACATTGTTTATCTCTGCGCCTTGGCCCGCTGGTCATACACAGGACACCAGCAAATTAAAGTCTTGGTACAAACAAGACAGAAAAATAGCATGGACATAAAGCAATAATGACATTCAGGTCAAAGTTATAATTTCACGGCAGACAAGGAAAGCAACAAATTATGCAGAGTTGGGATTAAACAAACAGACAGACAGCAGGTAGTAGTTTGTTAGTTTCCATCATTTTCGGATTTGCAGATAATAATACAAAGATAAATGAACTCGAGCCTCATCCACTGATGGAGACCTCTCATACAGAAACATCATAAAAAGGACGAGCGTTTGATTGCTTGTAATTATTACAGTCAATTAAAAGGTTGGATTGGTTTCGGTGTGGAGATGCAGTCGAGTGGAAAGAACAATGATCATAATTATCATTGTGATAACCTTGGCAAAGAGTTCACATTAACGAGCAAGTGTTGCCTATCATAACATCCCACCAGTTTGTTCGTGTTGTGTGGCTGCTGCTGGGATCACTGTGGACTCTGCATTGTGTCCTAGTATGAGGACAAAACACTGGATGTCATTATCCCTGCAGTCTCAGTGAAACTGCATCTTGGTCACCCAGACTCATGTCTGGGGTGAAACACGTCCTTTCAGCCCTTTCAGGCCTTTCAGGCCACAACAGTAATGAAGTTTTACAGTCCAGACAGGGAAATAAACTGGCTGCAGCGGCTGTAGGCAACATTAACCCTCAGGGCAACACAAAACAACACCGGGGGGCTCCAGGATCGGCAATTAGAATGTCATTTTAAAAAAATAGATGCATGACGTATTTATTTTCACAGAGTTAAGGTCAATAGCCATATCATTGACTTTGTGCAGCAAAGTTTTCCGTGCAAATTGATAATTTAGTTCACTTTAAGGAGTTTATTTACCATGGCTGGTAAGTATGCATTAAAAAGGCATCATCATTTCCATTAATTGAACTACACTTTCTCTGATTATTCTCCTCATTCCATGTGCGATTGGTATTGTATTATGTCAGTTTTCCCTGATGCGTCCTGATATAGTCGGTAGCTTGGACTTTTTACTAGTATTTGAGTGTGAGGCTACATAGGCCTTTTGGTGGTTGAGTCAGAGTTTAAATGGTTAAAATAATGTAATTTGATTATCTTCCTTTACCTTTGGATTACCTCAATGTCAACTACGCACAAGACAAGCTATATCAGTTGGATGACTCTTACTTTTTGGTAGAAATATGAACAAATATATACCTATGGAATGATGTAGGAGTCTAAAATATACTAAATATAATATACTTTGACATGCTGGCATTGAATTGGACTGAGAGTGAAAATGAGACACCGACTCCTCTCCTCTGAGGACATAAAGCAACATTAACTCCATGTCCTGTTTTAATTTATGGACTCATTCTGCCAAATTACACATAAATCTCATGTCGGCTGGAGCGCTGAACATTTCTTCTTCCATTTCAGTGCAACATCGTGACGTCTTCGCCCAAATAAAATAGTTGATGTATCAAAAATTGCTTTTTGTCCTTTATTTGCCACCACTTTTTCCTCAGAGGCGGCATTAATTCAGAGAATCACTTCATCTATGTTGCCTGGAAACACAACTTAGCTGATTTCAGCCACAGGCTCCGCTTGGCCTGCTCCTCGGTCACATCAAAGAGCAACAAAAGCGTCACATTAGAAGAGCCAAAAGACACCAGAGGTGACCAGTGAACCACCGTGTAATTACAAACCTCATCTTCCTCCTATTCTTCATATTTTTTTTACTTTTTTTCTTCTTCTCCGCGCTCCCTTCATTGTTTCCTGGGTAACAGATCACAGCCACCTTCATTTCCACCGTCATTCTCATTGTCAAAGTCTTTCCTAAAATGCCACCAGAAGACACCATTAAAAGGGTTATTCTGCAAAATCTACTCTCCTACATGTATTTGTTTGAGTCTTCGTGCTTAAAAACAACAACTGGCACGTACTGAGCAGAACAGCAGACGTATTTATGGAATAGTTATTTATAGTAGTTATAGTTAGTTAGTTATAAAACTCATACAGAGTACAACAATAAATAAAATTATGAAACATTTTTAAAAAAGATATTCTAAAAATACAGGGACGTGCGATCAAAGAATCAACACACCAAACACGCAAAAGCCTTAAACACTATTAGAAAAATATTCACCTTTATCCTAATGCGTGGACATTATTTTAGTTTCATTCATTTTCTGAACCCCATCTTGACATTTTTGGTATCTTTATAGAAACTCTGGTCTCGACTACAATTCTAATTCAACCTCAAAAACAAAACACAAGTTTGTGACGCTGGGGCAGAGAGGTTACAAGTTTGAACTGGAATTTTCCTTGTATTAGTGGGCAATAAATTGTTATCCGATGTGTACTTTGTTCAAGATTTTTGCAGTTTTAAACATGCGTGTTTGGTGCTCTTGTGGGATTTATGTGTTGAAATTACACCTTGGATGCTGTATAGGTGAATCCTTTGCAGCTTTTCTCCCTAAATGTTAAAACATCTGCCTTTCCGTTTCGATAGGGATTTGTATTAATTCAGGCTTAATGAATTCCAAAGTCACTCCATGTGGTGAACGAGCCCCGACGCTTTAAATATGCATAAGGATAATGAGCATTGAGATCATAATGCCTGGGCTTCAATCGTTAGGATCTGCAGAACATTCACAAAAACAACAATAGAGAGTTCATGCTACAATTAATGTGCAGCAAATCTCAAAAGTGTATTAACATTCGGCAATTCACGCAATAAAACAGGTGGTAAACAGAAAAGTGCGCTAATTTTCCACATAATTAAGAGCCCATCTGTATGACTCACAAAGCAGCAATCTGCATAAATGAATAACTCTTTCTATTTATATTCCTTCCATATTAAAATATGCAAACCAAACATTAAGTTTTGCAATAAACACCGAGTCGGGTGAAATTAAAGTTTACATTCACATCTGAAAGAGCCAATGCACACCAACGCTGGCCAATACAACAACAACTACTACTGCTGCTGCTGCTCAGACTGAAAAGATGTCACGTCACCGGCGTGTGGCTTTAAGCAAAGCGATGAAATCTCCACATCTTCTTTCAAAAACAGTTCTGCAATAAAATCCCATTCAGATCATGAACGTCACACATTTCTAAGGCGTAACCTTGACGTGGCCGTGTGCATAAAACATACAGATTCCTGCCTTTGAATCCTCTGAATGATTACTATAGCGACACCAGGCCCCATAGCACCACACTGCCACCTTACACACTTCCAGCTGAATGAAGTGTCCAATTTTTGGGGTGACTACATTCTTTCTTCCATTCTCTCTCACGCCGCCGGGCGATTGTTGAGTTGGAGTACTGTGCTTCTCATCAGTGAACAAAAGTGACATGGGTAATGAGTTTCCTCATTTTCTCTTGGCCAGTTTCTATTTCAGCCGTGTAGGTGCTTTTGGCAAAGTCATTAGAGCTGAGCCAGAGCCACTCAGCTCTGCTGGTCTGTACTACACAGAGAGTACGCTTTTCAATCTACCCACCCACACTCACTTCATGTCATTAAAAGATGCCATTACTCAGGAATGTAAACAATTAGACACATACTTTGAGTAAAATCACGGACAATTCAAAGCTCCGTACCAAGTGTCTGACCTGCCACATGACTCCTGTCCATAAACTATGTTTCACCCATAGTCACACCATTGCATTATATCTAACAAGTTTTCAGTATGCAAGAGATTTGTGTATTGTCAGCCCATGCAAACGCGAGAATACATCAGAGACGAAAAAATGATCCTCTGGGCCTATAATGACACAGATAAAATGCAAAACAGCAACAACATGGTGCAAATAATACAGCGAGGAAGAATTAGAATTTAAAAGCAGCGCAAACTAAAAGCAACAATAATAAAAAAGGCTTCAGAGTCTTAGCTGCATGGTCTTGACACAATGAAAATACACAAACACCAGAGCGCAAACAGTTTGTAAAACAGCAAATAATCTGATGGAAGCCTCGGTGCCCTTTTTTGGTTTTAGCAGTGTGGACGTGACGGCACGGAGCTGAGGAGCCAGACTGCCTGAGGGAAGAAGCTGAGGAAGATCCGGGCCGTGGGGTCCCGATGATCCATTATCTTCTGTTAGACTGTGGAGAACAGGGGGCTACCATGGTGGTTACATGGTGGAGAATTACCGTACCAAGTAGAAACGTCATTAGAAGAATGTTACAAAAGTTGTGGTTTAAAACGTCCTAAAATCCATTATTGTTAGCCTTACTTTTTAATTTGTGGTATTTCCTGATTCCCCTTAATATTCTCATAATTCTATTGAGTTGGGTGTGATTTACCCAGAATACATCCTGATATCTTGGTCCACTGGCGTTTATGTCAGAGTCTAAATATTCTTCTCACTCTAATCTGACAAATCTCTCAGTTGTTGCAAACCATGGAATGCTGTAATGTTTGCCAGGTGCTAATCAAAATCACTAAAAACTCTTAGAGTTCTGTCTCCTGGGGGCAGAGTTCTCATTATTGAGTGGTTGTAGGGATTTCCACCATCACACGTTTGATTCTCATCCGGTACTCTGGTGACGGAGGAGGCATCAAAAGCACATCTTCATGTTACAAATGAAGGTAAAAGTTTTTCACTTTTTCCTCACAAAATGAACTCAATTATATCTCATCCTTATTCTTCTGGACGTCTTTGGTGAACTGAAGGTGTTGAAGGCGTCATCTCCATATCAAACCTACTTACAGAGAGTATTTTTGTAATTTTGGCTACAATAGTATCGTCATACATCGCACTCTTTCCTGCTAGCTGCAACGGAGGAGGAGCTCACCAGGGAGACCACGCCCACACGCCGATGACATGACAAAATGTACAACAGACGCCCCACACCACACCACACACGAACCAAACCCTGAATATCCGTCCACAAATGCAGTGTAGCAAACAACACACAAAATACAACGCGAACACAAAACACATTATACAGCGAGGTTCAGGCCCCGACTCCCCCAAAGCCCTGAGTCCATGTGTCCTTCTGTCAGTCGCGTTGGTGCACTTTGGTCCAGTAAAAGGCGTCAGAGTGGTACCTCCTGTTTGGACAGTGGCAGCTGTGTAGTGTGGTCCGGTGTGTTACCTGTGAGTAGCAGCCGACTTCCGGTTATCGATGAATGAATGGAGAGATGAATGTGGACAAACTGGGTCCGGAATCCAGGGACGAACGGCCTCGCTAGCGGCGGACTGTTGAGGCGCGCTGCCGCTGATAAACACGGACGGACGAAAAACTTCCTTGCTGTGCCGACCCCTGGGGTGGCTGCGCGCGTTGTTGTTTTGAACGTGTGTGGACATAGAGGGGCGTGTTCTTAAAGGCACAGTGGGAAGTCCTTGTCGCTTGAACAGTGCCACCTAGTGGACAGTTGGTGAACAGGCACACGCATCACAAAACGGAACTTAGCCGTTGGAAATGTCGTAATCACATAACGAATTAAGGAAAAAGTTGCCAGGAAAAGACTTTAATGTGACATCCTGTACATTTCAGAACATCGCTAAAAAAGATGTGTCGCCATAATGTTTCATGTCACAAGTTAAAAACCAGATATCAGCCTCAGGTTTGTTTCTGAAATGCTTTTGTCTGAAATGGATAAAAATTCTCTCAGAGAGAACAAATAGTTACAATATGTCCCCCACACAATCACGCAGCGGCAGATTGAATGACAAAGGCATAATTACTGTTATCAAACAGTATGAGCGACATGTGCATAATATGTTATTGCTTCACTGACAACTAAGGCAGCCACTGCATAAAAGCAAAGCTGTCATATCTTTGTATGCATACTGGCGAAGGCAGCCATTAGTGCCATTATGCAACGGGCCCAATTGTTGTCGCCTGATTTCTTTTCATTGCATTTTAAAGAATAAATAGTAAAGAGTGACTAAGCAAACAATTTTCAGAAACGTACAATTTGTTGTGTAGTACAAAAGTGGCATTGTATGCAAGGATAAATACAACATAGGTGCTCAAAAGGCGCTAAGGGCGTGATTTAAAAAAAAACAAATTCATCCTAACACTTTTCAATAGCTGTATGGTTATACAAATCATTTAGTTGATTTCTTATTTGTAAATTCAGTTTATTAACCGATGTTTTTTGAACATCATATGTAGCATTGCTAAGTTGACAAGTCAAACAGCGTGTGAGCATCAATACGATAAAGAAGGCCTGATTTGGTTGACCTTGTTTTGTTCTTTTGAACTGAAAAGCTTTAATACGATATTTGAGGATAACCTTTCCGTCTTTTCATCCGCCGCACTATAATGACATTCTTTTATTTAAAGTCTGCTGGACTAATGGGGCCCAGATGTTTCATCTGCCACCCCAGTTTTATTTTCAATTCTCTAAAGCAGCCTGCCTCTCCTGCAGGACGATACTTTGTCCTACATGTGTACAGGTTGTTAAAGTGGGCCAGTGGGTCGAGTGTTTGTGGGTCGGCTGCGGTGTTCCGGTCTGGGTCAAACTTTCAGGCTCATTTTTCATTCCAGCCCGCTTCCAACTGCTGGGAGTATAAAGAGCTGGGAAAAGTCGAAGCACAAAGGAGTATTTCTCCTCCTCTCTTTAATTTGCTCGGGTGTATTTCCAGGCCTCCGCTGCTCGCTTCATATTATTGTTGGAGCTCCTCTTCATGTAAACTGTGTCTTTGTCAGCAAACAAGCAATTCACTCTCAGTCATCGAGGATCCACAGTGCGCTCGGTGGGGTTTTGGGTGTGGACGAGCTCAGGCACGGTGAGTCTGCAGGCCTGTGCGGATTATGGACAGAAGCGGTCGGACAAGGTGACCTGGGAGAACAAGGCTGTGTGAGCAAGATATGGAGATCAGCCTGGTCATCCATAACCAAAAGTCTCCCCCCCCCTCCCGTGCCGTCCCCATCCCGTCTCACTGCTGCCTTCATGATGGAAGGAATGGAATCCTCCCAAAGACTTAACTTTGGCCCAAAGCATGCTGGGAAGTCTCAACTTTGAAGGCTAATTTACAGTCATTACTCAACATTTTGTGCCAAAGCGGGACAGAGGAAGAGGAGCTCTGGAAGTCCATCAATGGGACGCCAGAAGAAAGGAAAGGGAACCTCAGACAGTGAGTCAGTCAGGAGTCCTCAGCTTCAAACGTACGTCCACGGAGGACGGGGCGTTCAGTGCTACTGCTGCTGGAACACAACCCCACAATCCCTACACGACCTCCCCTCCATGTCGGCATTCAAACACATCCTTTCACACGGCACCGCTCGCTTTAATCTGCAGCTGTCAATCTCTGTCTTTTATTGCTGCTGATTTGGTGATAGATTTATGGGATATTTATCAGGTGACTGCATTCAGTCTCCTCCTGAAATCTGATTGCAGTTTGAGGGGCTTAAATGGAATTCAGCTTGGACGGCGGTGCCAAAATGATCTCCTGTAGGATTTCCTCTTGGGTTGATCGGTTTGGACGTCTCCAGGCTCGGCTGCATAATCCTGTTTTAATGGGCATGAGATATTTATCACAATCTCTCATATCATCAGAGCGAAGCCTTTCTGTCTTTTCATTTTTACAGCCAGTAGAGACACCTGAGGGTCACGATGATTTCCAGGATGCTTCGAGGGTAAAAGCCCAATAAGCTGCAATGACTCTCCAACCCGTTTTAAAGCGAAACAAATAATTAACATGACGTATGGTCTTTCTCTCTACAGTTAACTGGATTACCGATCCTAAAAAAAAATGAAAAAATCTGAGGTCAGGAGAGGACAGCTGAGCTAAATCAATTAGAATTTGTTAACTTTTTAAATTTCTTGATCACTAAACTATAAATCCAAAGCACAAAAAATGGAGACTGAATCTCTAATCTCGCATATCTATAATCTATGAGACAAGGGAATAAAACATAAAAGCATCAACATTAAATAAGCGTTTCAGTTCAAATATTTCTGGATTTCGTGCAGATTTGTGCCCTTAAATCATCAATGAATGTGAATGAATTTCTGGTAACTTCCCTCAGGTGTGGCCATCAAACAGTGTGTGCGTGTGTGTGTGTGTGTGTGTGTGTGTGTGAGAGAGAGAACCTCTGTATATCACCGCCACTGTTCTGCCTAAAATAGTCACACAATCACTGCAGAGCAATAAACTTTCAACAGCACTCAACTTTTTCTGTTCTTTGTTCAGACACCTCCGAGAAATCGTTTCTCATATTTCTGCTCCCTTAAGATGCCTTCTGAAATCATGTCAGCGCCTTCAAAGCAACTCAAGCTGACGCTGACCTATTTCAGTGACATGACAGGCGAGGGAGCAGTATTCTTCTCCAAAAAAAACAACGATGTGCACTGGAGATAGTCTCAATACTGGCTCATCGTGGGATGGGACCGTTTGAGAGGAGACACAAAGCCGAGGGAGGCGCGAAGAAGGGATCCCCTCACTCAGCTGACAATCTTTGAAATAAAAGGTTCGCACTCTTCTCCATTTGCTGGCGACTTCAGGTTGTCGAGCCCCAAACCGTCCTCGCGAAGCGACGGGCGCACAAAGTTATGAGAAGCGTTGTTTTGAAGCCGGGAAAAAAAAAAGCCATTTTCCAAAGCGTCATCACTGTTCTGCCCTAAACCTTCACCCCCGTTCACTCTCGTATTAGTCTTGTCTGAAAATCACCTTATCGCTGTGAAATTCACCAGCGACCGCCCGCTGACACCGAGACTACAGCGTGAGCACTTTGCATTCTATACCGTGAAGCCAAACAATTACAGATGGAGGTGTGAGCCAAGGGCAGCTCTCTGTCTTTGAAGGCTACGCTTCCGCCGCAGCCCAGACTTTCATTGTCAGGCAACACATGCGCTGGGGAAAAGGCAAATATAGGTGATCGCTTCAAACATTCGGAGGGGACAAAGAGATTAAACGGCTCCAAGGGGCCATCCAAGGAGGAATGTTGCATTTGATCGCCGTCGCCACATCGCATCATTTATTTTAGTTACACGCTGAGATGGCGTCTATTCATGTTTGGTCACGCTTGTTTGTTTGGCATCTTGATGTCTGACGGAGGCTAAAAATGAGAGAGCACAAACATCCGGGATCCATCAAGAATCTCTTGGAGTTATCCCGCTAACAAACACATTCTCTCTCTCTCTCTCTCTTTCTGTGACCTAAACACAAACTGCTGGTATGTGCGGCGTCATTCTGATGTTTCATTTGATCCGTGTTATTCTGAAATGATTCACCGATTTTCACTGACTAAACACGTTATTGTTGCTCCTTGTAACTATACAGGATATGCAGAATCCTTCTTGAATAATGCCATTTATAGTGGCGCCTTTTTTGCTTAACTTTTTGAAAATCAATTTGATTGATTTAATGGCTCAACTTTTTTACTCCACTCAATTTGTTCTGCTGCTCGTCCGGACCAGCAATCCAAAATCCATTTCCCTTTTATATCTGACTGATGTGTCATCTTTTATCAGTACGTTTTCAATTGTGAAGTCAATTCCAGTTTATATAGCCCATAGTTTGTGCAGCCCAATATCACATCCATCGTCTCAAAGGGCTCTAGAGGCCCCACCCGAAGCTCTCTGAGAAGACTAAAAATCCCTTAAGATCTAAGGAAATAATTAATCCTCAGTCCCTCTGCTCCAAAGGCCGGGTATGATATTGATGTAGAGGAAATAGATTACAAAAAAGACATGTAACAAAACGGCAAGATAACATAAAAGCAAGAGCTGACACCTGATTAAGTGAGAGAATCCACAGGGAAAGAGAGAGAGAGAGAGAGAGAGAGAGAGAGAATAAATGAGTTGATCTGCAGTGTTGAAGTCCCCCGGTATACTGCAGATATTACCGCCGACGACAATAACTTTGATACCTTTGACTCATCCTTCGGTCCAGCTCATTACAGCTTCCTGTGGCTCTAAGTAGATCATTAAATATTTTTATTGGCATCTAATTTCCTCCCATTTTGAGCTCCTTCAGCCTGTGACACTGCGTTCATTCATTCATTCAGGTTGTTTGCTGAGGTATGAAGATGAAAGTCTGTGCTGTGAGCAGGAGTGCGGCGGTGAGTCAAAGCTCCATTAAAACAGAAACCTTCCCCGGTAACTTTCCAGGGAGGGTGCAGGCAGTTCGTTAAGCCGACAGCTTGGGTGAGCAGAGTGTGGAGTAATGACTGACTGCGGTGAATCCTCCTTCTCTGCGCCCTGCATCGCTCTGTTTGATGAGGAGAACGCCACTTTAGCCCTGTTCAGCAGTTTGCTAAATAATTAAAAGAGCATTTCATTTCTCAGCCCACTATTTCTTTTTCATTAAGCCAGACTGAAATGCAGGCGCTTTGGCAAAGGAGAAGCTGTCACTTCATCCCAGTTTACATTAAAAAAAGCGTGTTGAGGCCTGAAGGACCAAAGTCTGAAATTGTGGAGAGAGAAAAAAAAAATCTAAATCCTATGAGAATAAGTAATAATATTTCAATAGAAAAGTTGAAACGCAAGATGATTTTTTTTTTAAATATCCTAACCAATAAGTTGTATTTTTAGATATTTTGATAATGAAGCTGTAATATTTTGAGGAAAGGACGATATGTAGTGAAAATATAGCTGTAAAGCTGTAAAATAAAATACACTCAATTCCTTTGAATAATGCAGATTTCATTTGCATTCTGTTATGTCTGCTGCCATTTTTAAAAGCTCTCTCAGGCTGTACAGTGTGACAGGAAATGCTGGATACCGAGGCCGAGAAGGGAAATAAAGCAATAAATATGGCATTCTTGGATTGGTGTTTCATTAAAAGTTTGCCGAAAAAGTTTGAAAAATAATCCATGTTACTCCTGAGGTCAAAGCACAAACATTTGTCCTCTTCAAGAATGTGGTTTGGAATTGGATCAATCAGCAGCTGGGTGATCTATCACACCAACAGTAAACGGACGGCGCCACAACACCGACTCGCTCCGAGAAAATCATGTTAGAGGCCAAAGAATAACCAGACCGCGCGGAGCAGAAGGTTGCAATTAGATTGTGGTGGAGATTGGGAGGAAAGTTTCCAAGGGAAGATACATATTTGTTCGGTTTGATTGGAACAGACAGAGCAAGTCCTCAATTATTACAATGCTATCTGCCGGACCTGTCGCCTGACAAATTAGAGCAACATGGGTTCAAGTGTTCTGCTCATTACAGCAGATAAGAGTCCACGTCAGACAACAGACAGGGCGCAGCAGGAATTTGGGTTTTGGAACAAGACTGACAGGCTGCGACGTGACACATGGGAGACAGAAAAACATAATCCTCCGAGTCTGTCCTCTCGCATCAGGGCCGGACGAGTCAGCTGTCACGTCCGAGCGCAACACACTAAAATACCTCCAGAGCAAAGGATTTGTAAAGACGGAGAGAGGTGACGAATAGAAACGCAGACGATGGGGAGAAAATTACAGAACAACAGAAAGGACTGTAGCAACTTTCTGTCCACCTGGGAGCCACAGAGACGCAACCAGGCACGTCACATGGCGAGGATGGACACGTTACCGAGAGTCAATGGAACGGGATGAAGTGTGCTGACGTGAAAATACAAACGAAGGACAGATCCTCGGTGTCTTCCTCAGCATGCAGCCCTGCAGTCTCTGTGACAGAAACTGCAGCTGTGACTATTAGATGTAGCTGTGTCCAATTATCACCCAAGCTGCAGTCAAAACGTGCTGGGACGAAAGACAGAAACGCCGAGAAAAAACATACACAATCTTACACAACCACTCGATAGTTTTAAAGTTCTAATCTTTCAGTACAATTTCCAAGAGAGTCCAGAATAAAGTCAGAGATCGAACAATAACTTCAAATATTAGAAGGTGAAAGTTGTAACATTTCGGGGAACAGCCAGGATGTGTTGGGAATAAAGATGTCAATTTCAAACCGGTTGAGGTTGTAGAATTTTGAAAAAAAACGTGGAAAATGCTATGGGAATAATATTAATTCAACAGAAATCTCACTGCCTTTGTGTCCGGATCAGAAGATATCAATCAGGCCTTCTGAGTGGCAGAAAGCAGGATTTTGAAGAGGTTATATATGCCGACTAATTCAGCCACGGATCAAAAAGGACTCAACATTTCCAGCAGGAGATTTGTGGTTTGCTGACAAAGGAAGTTCAGAGATGAGAGGAAACACGTGGAAATCTGTTCAGGGCCAATTAAAGGGAATTCAGCTCGGGCTGCGTTCAGCGGGAGGACGTTCGAGTCCCGTCGTTAAGGCAACACGAGGAGTAAAAGGGTGAAGCAGACAAGACCAAAACCAAGATCACCGGGAGGAACAGATCGCAGATCATGAAACTCGAGCTGGAGTCACATGTAGGACTTATTGTTGGAGAAGGAATAACAGAGGAATATTAATGAGACGGAAGCCGCAACATAACACAAACCGCCTCCACAACAAGACGAGACGGAGGTGAGGAGAGAAACTCGGCGCAGATGAACACTGTCTTTACTGCGGTTAAGTTGGCTCAGTGGGAGGAAAACTGAACGACAAGAACATGAGGTGTGAAGAAGACTTTGGATATTCTAACAGCTGAGTCGTCAGAAGTCACACCGAACGTCGTACCGGCATCACAGCGCTCGGCACACGTCTGTACATTCACATGGGAGAGAGGATCAGAGTCGAAGACCTGACGGGGAAACGCAAAGAAAAGGAGCGGAGACGACTTCCGCACCTGGATGGCGTGGGTTTGTCTAATACACTCGAGCAATTTTATTTGGACAAAGTGTAAAAGCTGCCAGGCGAGAGTGACGAGCGTTCATCAAAGAGCAGGCTGAATTATTCAATCAAATTAATGAAAGGACATAAAAAATGGAGGTTCGCCGGCACAACGCTGCCTTTGACAGGCGCGGCTCGGCAAAACGAACTCTTTGAAATAAGCAGATGTTCTTCATTATTCAAGATCTCCGGGGTTTGTTCTTTGAAATGAGGAGTCTAAGAGGAGGACAGAGGAAGCTCCGTGTTCTGTCTATTCAGGTCGCGTTCTTACCGGGATGTTCTGCTGCAGCGTTTAAAAAGCGAAATGTGGAGAAATCGAATAGATTCATATTGCAAAAATCAGGCAACTTTGTCCTGAAATAGTCGGAGCTCCTGGCTGCTTTTCCCTTTCGAACAACATGAATCTTGGAGAGTTTGTTTCACTTGAATTAGACTAAAATCCAGCATTTATTAAGATTGTTGGTCACCTCAGAGTTCTTACCGTCTGAGCAATATTTACAACATCCATAACATATTCATTCTATTTAATGACCAAATGAATCCAAATGAATAAATAAGATGGTGTCCACCAAATAAGCAGTTTGACAAGTTTATAACTAAAAATAGGATACAAATGGATTCTAGGTGGGTTTAAATTATGTATAAAACAAACTGAATTTGTTGTGTGCAGGGTTTTTACTAAAATACTGTGCCGAAGGTTATTCAAGCAAAGCCAAAGTTGAACGGCTCTTTTGTTGCCTAATTAGGCATTTATGTGTGAAATATATATTAACTTATTATGTGAGTGGCTCTCTATTTGCCTCACTAATTAAAGAGAATTTCCAGATAACATATCCAAGAGGAAAAGCAAGATTCATGGAGTTAATTTGAATCAAAAGCCTCACAGATCCCTCCTGCAACACGCTGCAGCCCCAATTAAAAATCCTAATTATGATGACCAGTGCACGGGCTCGGTGTGTAAGTTTAAAGTGTATATGTTCATGTGTACGTGCATGTGCATGTGCGTGTGCGGGCATAATTCTCAGACGCACAGAGAATATCACTGAGCTGCAGACCCTGAGGCAACCCAGGTAAGATACACAGAGATCTCATTAGCTGTGTGCTCACAACCCCAGACACCAACTCATGCATAAAGAAACACTGCAACTTATATCACATTTCAACCACTATTCCCCTCTTACTGCTGATATGCTAAAGCGTGTAGCTACATATCTACTGTGTTTTGTTTTTCTAATTTTGAAATGAAAGCTCTCCCATTTCCATGTTTACGTTCTTAAAAATATGCAAACTTTGTGACGCTATATACTTAAAATGTAAATTCTAGTTGAGAGGCCCCTGGTGGACTATGATGGTATTACAGGTCGTCGTTGACTTTGATTTCAGTTATTTTATTTTAATGCCAGCAGCAGTTAAAACCAGTAAAAATAATTTAGAATTTATAATTCTACACTTTTTTCAAGAAAATCATGTTTCATATTAATCAAATCCATTGAAATAAAATTTTCCATCTCCATCCTTCTGTGAGAGTGGATTTTCCACACTTGCACACACGAAGAATAAGCACCAGTTAGACTGGAGACAGAGAGGGAGGTGACGCTGTCCCTGTCCAGAATTAGAACACTGGGTTTACAAGACGAGACGGATTGTGTCCAACTCATCACACCAAGAAATCCGTTCCCCCAACCCCACCACCAATTTTCCACTCCTGGATTAGGATGACTAACCACACTAATTGTAATGTAGTTTATTTTTATTTCTTAAATCTTTCATTACAACTCCAGAAATGATGAGATTTCTGTCTTTTTTACTTCGGCATGCCTCTTGCGTTTGGACGGGAGGCGTAACAACAGAATAAACATCAGTGAACATGGAAGGTGACTAACAATACACTGAACAGGAGGAAGTTTATCCCACGCTAATACAGCCATAAAGTACGATGAGGCCATTCTACTACATTCACATCCACTGTAGGTAAAGTTACTGCCTCGGACGTATGGTAGAGAGTATTGATGTACATATTGATAAAGTCCAGTAAACAACCATTGTACGGCACTGACGGCTGCGTTCGTGTTATTTTGTTTAGGATTTTGACTCGTGCATATAGATCCATCACATCTTCCTGTACACACTCATACACAGCACGCGGGATTGGTTTGGGTATTTCTTTGGAAAGCAGCAGAATTGGAGCTGGCTGTGCAGACCCCCTCTGTGAATACTTATTGTCCTTAGTGAGGCAAATTTTAATTTGGTTCTCTTTGCAAAACAGCCCCATAGAGAGTTTCACTGCTCAATTAAACAGTTCACACAATCCAGAGACGAGACGGGCTTTAAGGAAATGAGGAGATGGAAGTGAAAAAGAAATATTTTATTCAGATGTGTCTGACTTTTGCATATTTATTTCCCGGTATTCATTTTATATTATACACACCGGTTTATTCCCGTCTCCCACCAACATCAACAACACTGGTGCGCTGAAAATGGCTTTGTTTGAACGTCGTACGTCTGTGTGTGTCGGCGCCTCAGCGATGACATTTAACACGTTCTCTTCATTCATTTTTTTCTGTCTTTATTCCAACTTGGTTCAGACATCCTACATGAAAAAAAATGTGTGATATGCACAACTTTCAGAGATACAAACAAGCACATTTTGGCAAGCCTAAGAAAAGTTAGTCAAAATGTTTGCGTGTTTCTATGATTTTCAGTTCAAAGGTTATAGACCAATACATGAAAGAGTTCACTACAGAGCCACCATCAGGCCAGTAGACCAACAAACTGAAGCTCGCCACGGTCTTCATCAAAACTCTGAAACATACTTCTGCTACAACACCTGAGCGAGAGAGAGAGAGAGAGAAGAGAGAGAGAGGGAGAGAGAGAGACTTCGCTTCATTACCACAATCTCATCAGCTACAGCGCTGCAGGTTGGCGATGCGATGAAATGATGCATGATCACAAAGTTTCATTATAATCGTACATTGTTTACAATAAAGCAGCTCGATCTGTCCGCCGAGGATGACGAGGCAGGTTGAACGAGCACACACACTGCAGACTGGGGACGGAAAGGAAGGATGCGGCTTCAGAGGGCTCCCATGCTGCTAATGGAAAATAAAATGCTAAGAGCGGCAACTTTGCATTACAAAGAGTCAGAGTATTTGCCAGGTGTGTGTGTGTGTGTGTGTGTGTGTGTTTTCAGAAGGTAAATACTGGCAAATAATCCTTAAATCCCTGCTGATAATATGTAAAGTTGACAGTTTTTCGGTGTTTTCTAGAGAGGAGGGGTGGTCAAACTGTGAGCTCTTCACATTTCTTTGACTTTTACTGTTTTTACTTTTCTAATGTCCTTACATTCATGCTTTTTATATTGCCTATTTTAAGGATTTATGACTCAGCTGTTTTATGTCCTAACAACAAGCTGTTTCTTGTTACAATACGAATAAAACAAACCTGACACCTCCATGATACACACGCAGCAATGAGGCCTTCATATCTAAAACCGACGACTATTTTCAATAATAAATGAGTGAATAATGGAAGTGGATCAGACGAGGCTTTTTTTAAGGCTTTCACAAAGATTCATATCAGTGATAAACTGTGGCCCCACGCCTGCAGCACCTAGAAACTTAACAGAAACATTCGTCTCAGCCATGACAGATTCAATCAAGACTGAGTCATCCCTCATTAAAATTACATAAATAGAATAAAGATAAAAAAGATGGTGACCACAGGATGAACCCTTACCTCAGCATGATGTCATCCCGAGGCGGCCCACCTCGTGGTTTTATCATTCCCGAGTCCATGAAGGAGTCGGTCTTCTCCCAAACGTCTCTTTTTGATTCCCAGCTCAGATCATTTTTAATGTCTTTTCAAATTATTCCTATTCCAAGAGCTTGGATGAAGAACAGTAACCTTAGTGGGAAAAACCTGGTGTGCTGAAGTTTTATGAAGAAAAAAAAGGAAGAAAAGAAAAGATCTTGATCTCTGGCTCTTAATCTCTCTTAGAACTCACTTAAAATCAGACGCTGTGTTTCCATTCCACTTTTTCACAAAACAAATACTAGACAGTGTGAAGATCAGAGCTGGACTTCATGGCTGTTACAGATTGGCTCTTATTATCATCATTATATTCTGTCCGTGCTTTCATCTGCTTTTTTTAACCACCAGGATGCCAGGGGACAAGAGGTGAAAATGAGCCTTGTGTCTAAATCTGGCATGTTTACATTGTTCATCATATGCGTGCATGTATAATTATATAAATAATGATATTTTTTTTACATATGTTTCCATGATATGATTTGAATCTGATCCTTTTGCTTGGATTGGGGCGGCCTTCCTGTTGAGGCATTGATAATATGATTTATGTAAACCCTTTCTGTGGAAGACGAGGCCTTGTTGACCTTTATGGATGGCGTGTGAGCCCTTGACCTATAAGCCACGGTGTCTGCTGCCAGGCTCAGTTATGCGTACTTGGTGATCAGATTCTGTTATCGTGGCCGCTGTGGGGGCGGAGCTGCACCTTGTATAAAATCGGCGTTATCTCTGATATTTCATGCATTTACCACCTGAGATAAAACCCACAATCCCCTGCTGGGCTGTGTGTAAGCAGGAGGATGGAGACAGATGTTGCATTATTGGTTTTTCTGGGATGATTGTGCCGTATAGCTGGTGTCCTTGAACACCGAGCCGAGGAGGGGGGAGGGGTCACGTACAAGTCCCAGGTGACACAATCGGTGGCAGGACGCATTTGTACAATAGAGTGATGAATCGAGAGCTGGGGAGAATTGTGGAGGAATAGAAGAGCCGGCGGGATGGATGGATGGATGGAAGGAGGGAGGGAGGGGAGTGACCTCTCCCATCACTGTAACGCTGCACTTTACTTTAATAATCCCCTGAAGAAGAGCTGAGGGAGATATTTACACTGCGCTCCCCAGGAGAGAAGGAGGCCGACCGAGGAAGTGATGACGCCGCTGACGGCTGCTCACGTTTCCTCACTCCTGCAACACTGTCACAGAATATTTTACCTTTCCATTTTGTTTCATTGAAATTACTCGATGGCCATTTTTATCAAGGCAAATAAATTCAGCTATCATTTGCTGAATTTATTCTTTAGCCCGAGGACGTAGAGAGAGAAGGACAAAACGCTGCATCAAGCCCTCTTTTCTACAGCAGATCCTGGTGTGGATTTTAATCTGTGGTTTAGGGGGTAAGGGTGAGCGCAAAGGGTTGCCGGTTCCATCCCCGGGTTCCCCCCGGGTTCCTGAGCAAGACCTTAACCCCAAATTGTTCTCGACAAGAATGCGGGCCTTGCACGGTTACCTGGGCTGTGGGTGTGTGAATGTGTGTATGAGTGGGTGAATGTGAGGCCAAACACTGTAATAAGCTTTGAGTGGTCTCCAGACTAGAAAAGCGCATAGAAAAGCAGTCCATTCCATTTCAATTTCAATTTCAATAGAAAAAGTACAAATATTCACACAAGCATGATATGAAAATAGCAAAGTAAGAAAAACTTTTATGCACTGCAGTCACAGTGTTTACCAAAAACATGATGAAAAAAAACAAAAAAAAAACACTTAAAATTCAGGACAATGTGGAAAATGTCTCTCCATGCCCTTTCTGATGAGATTTCATTAGAAAATGTGACTCTACAAGGCCAAATCAGTGTGACATCGACGGGAACAAACCACTTGAATTTGATTCTTTTTAGATTTTAACTCACATCATCTTATTAGTTAGTTTATTTAAAAGGGGACAGTGCAATTTCATAGAACACATGATTACACATGGTTAAAAAAGCCAGAATTAGCCAGGAGGCTAGTTTTCATCTGTAGTCCACTGGCCGTGATGTGTAAAAAGGCAGTAAAATTACAATTTAAAAAAGAAGAAAGAAAAGAAAAAGAGAGAAAAGAAAAAAACAAAAAACAAACACACAATACATGTACAATATAATACAAAATACATATCGACACCCTCTTAAAATAATGGCCTAAGTCATATTTTCATGTTTTTCAGAAAACACGAAAAACTTCACAAAATATTTAATATTTAGATGATTTAGGCAAAAAATCACTTTTGCCAAAAAATGACATAGGCAATTATTCTAAGAAGGTGATGATATGCAAACACTTACTATACACAAGAAGTGAAGAAATCCTATGAACAATCAAAGTTTTACACGTTTGGAGTTAAGTAGACTAAACTGAGAAAGAAGTAGAACATTTTTCAACCACAGCGTAGTCAGTATTGACAAGAATAAATACATTTTCCCCTCATCTTTAATTTAAGGATATCGAATTTGTCTATTCTGGTAATTTAAACAATAACCACAAAGATTCCGAGCAGTAAACCACAGCCAAAAATGGAATCCATATTATCCTAAATGAACTACACAACCATTCATCACACATGCGATCTGTTCCAATCAACGGAATTGCTTTTTCATTCTCAGATGTCACAGATCGGTGATGTACTATTGGTTACACCAAACAACAAACGCTGCCATAACACAAAATTCTATACGATGAGCTGAAGGCGGCAGATAGAGAGGAACGGCGTCCTGGCTTTGCATTTATAGCGAGCCATACTTGGTAATTGCGTTTCGATCTGCCCCGTGTGTCTGGTATTATTCTTGTTTAATAGCACCTTAACGCCGAAGCCGCGGCTAATGGAAATCTCCTCCAGTTTGCCTGTAGCTAAGAATGCCCGGCCGAGTCCGGCCTTAACTGTACAATTCAGGCATTCAGTCAGCCGGTCGTTCCTAATTACAGGAATCACACACAAATGGAATCTATGGGAGCACAATTCCTGCACGCTCTGATCCTCTAAATTTACCATAGCACACTTTGCTTGTAGTCCTTTCTGTACTTGCATCTATTCGGCATCCCGTTCTTAAGGTAAACAATTTCACGCGGGCTGCATGCAGGCGAGTTCAGCCGGTTCAAGCTGCTGCAATGAGATATCACACATTTCTCTTATTCCTGCCCGCTGCAGCGCCGCAAACTCACAGAGTTTTCGAAGAGCAGATCAGATCGCATAACCCGCGGAATCAGCTTATAGAAAGAAAGTCGGCCAAGCTGGAGACAGGACATCAAAGAGGAA
>OMNV01029116.1:3496-30996 GCA_900303265.1 Brotula barbata | reverse complement strand
GCCTCCTGTTGCCGAGGTGAGCAGACATTGAGCAGGCACGGGGCCTGGCTGACCAACCTGAGCCAGAGTTTAGGTTTTAAATTAGATAATAATAAAAAAAAAAGTTGATAACAAAAGTAAAGAGTCAAAGTGGCTCGACTTGATGTTTCTTGTTTTAATAAAAATCACGTCAGGATTCCTCCGTGTTGGTGTTTTTGTCGTTTGACTGAGTTTTACTTTTCACACCCATCTCCAGAGAATTATTCAGTAATTGTGTCTGACCTGACATTCCTGGGAAAACGATGCAGGCTGACCTTTTTAAATGCCAGTCACACGTCTCTCTCTGCGGATTTCAATATGCGGATTGATTTGAATTCAGCCTCTCCCTCACGGCCACCAGTTAGGACCCGGTCCTGCTGCGGTGGGGAGGGGGGAGCGGGGGTGCTTTTCCACCAAATGGGGCCCACAGCAAAGGGACTTTTGTGCATTTGTCCCAATAAAAACCTTCACATTCACTTCGGTTTCCGAGTCTTTTTGGTAGAAGTGTCATCCCCGAGGACCTTAAAGGGTTAATTTGCAGAGCTGAACACAGCCAGCAGATTTACATATCCCACAGTCAAGTCAGATTAGGTCAAATGGTTCCTGGCGCACTTTAAGCACATTTGTCAATTCGCATTTTGAAGGATACTAAAGAAAAGAAAGAATAAAAGAGGAGTGAATGTGGATAATGGCGTCCCAGTATTTAATATATAGACTTTATTAATTAACTGTCACATTCGTTTTACCGTTGCGCCGTGCCAGCGCCGCACTTACACATTCACTTCCCAGGAGCCTGATGTTTCAATAGCTTTAAAAATCATTTTATCCCCCAAGCAGCCACCACCAGTTAATGCTTCTTTCCCACCGCCAAAATAAATGGAAATTTGCGTGATGAATCATTTTGCACTTTTTTTTTTTGTGCCGGTTTCAATTTTCTCGTCATTTTACGATCAAGAGAGAGTAATTAATACGGCGAAAAGCGAGAAAAGTTGGCCCGCTAATCCTGTACATAAATCTCTCTGCTGTTATTCTAAAGATGGTGGCTCAGCAAACGTTGGGATGTCCCCCATATTCTAATAAATCAGAAGCAAAAATGTCTCTGTTTACGCCGTCCCTGGGCAAAAAAATGGAGAATTTAGATGTAAGAGAATTCTGCTACATTGACGAGGAAGCAGTAGAAACAGAAACGACAGCACTGCATGTCTGACTTTTTACATAAGAATCATCATTATACTTCAGAATAATAAAAGTCAGTTTTATTTGTATTACACCTGTCATACAACATACATACCTGTCATATAACCCTTGAAACTCTTTAGACACCGGTGACTGTACGATGAGACATCAACCACAAACAACAAACAGAGATAATAACACTCAGACATTATGGTATTTACTTTGGGGCCAGCTGGACCGCGGCGTCCCTGTCTCCACGCCGGTATTGTGTCTTTCTGATTCATTTCTTGACGACGTGTGCTTCAAACAAAGACCTGAAAATAACAGATTATTCATAAAACTGATGAGGACAAAGATTTTCTTCTTCTCGTATGGCTCTGGATATTCTGTCTGACTTGATTTCTTTGTAGCGTTTTGTTGTCAGCCATTATTTTGAGTATTCTTCCTGTGGATAGGTTCAGACGTGGTCCCTGCTATGTGCTGTGCCTTATAACAAAGCCAATTCCTGTAAAGGACCAACAAAGTATCTATCCATCTAAAAAAAAAAAAAAATAAGACTCCAAAATTGTATCAAATGGACCACAATCAATGAAACAAACAAAACAAACTTTGAATTTCTTAAAGTTTGAATCCAGGATTGATCCCTCAACATTGAAGCATCTTCCAGATAGGTTCATTATCTCTCATCATCTAAGGATCTCTAAAAAGGCAGGAAACGTGTAACGGCTCTCATGTTTACGTTGTTAGCGAGGAGTAAAATCCCATAGATTGTTTACAGTCGACAGTAATCCACATGTCCGGATCCTCCCTCAGTCCCTCAGCTCAGACACAAAGAGTGGGCTGGAATAATTGGAGGTTTAATAGATGCAGAAGACTTTCCTCTCATGGTTTAATGTTAGCGGAGATGTTGTGCAGCTCCAGACGAACGTCTCCGTCTCTGCACCTCAGCCTTTCAAATTCACTGTTGTTTTTCTGACCTCTATGCATATTTGCGGCGTCATAAATCTGGCTTTGGGGGAGAGAGAGACATGCTCTGAATGCAGCGCTCGGCATGTAAATCAATCATTTCTGTAGGAGGTAGAAACCAACACATTATCAGTGCTGCTGCTGAATACTGAGCTGTGCTGAGTCTCTGTGGTGCTGAGCTCCAAAAAAAGAACCCAAACACAAACCCTCTGAACTCTCCACACTCTTTTTAAAATCTCTAAATATGAAAAGGACTTCAGCCTAATGAGGTTTTATATAAAATTATGATGTAAGGTTGGAGGTACTCAAGACTACGTGCAGTATATGCGTCAAATCTACAAGGACCTCCGCCTCCTAGGAAAAACACTCATTTCTACCCTTGGTCCATTCTGGAAGATCTGACCAAGATGATTAAGGATCCACATCTGGATTTGTTAAGATGCAGTCCCAAAATTGTGTGTACATTCTACTGTGGCTGTATTTCTGCATGTGTTGAGTTTTGCTGTATCTCAGCCTGTCTCCCTCCTCTCCTAGCCCTGTTCGCTGAGCGTCTGTGGAGTTTTCCTGGAGGATTTCATTGGCGTGGAGGACGGACCCCTACGACGCACAGAAGCTTCCAGCTGTGAATGCTGTGAGTCTAACGAAGGACGTACAGCAGGAACACCAGCTGCCGTTCCCCCAAAGAGAGTCTGAACGAGAGCTCGGCTCCAACGCAACGTTCCCTGCATCGCTGATGAACGTGCCGTGGCGCAACGGTCCCACTGAGAGCAGCAATCATCAGAGGTGAGACACTAACGGTGAATGACAGCCAGGACAGCGGCTCGTCCTCTCGGTCCAGACACATGACAGAATGACAGCACAATAGCTGGAAAAACGCTTTCCAGTGTCAGTACCACAAACAAACCATTCTAGGATAAAAGACCTGAAGAAGAACCCGGCGACACCCACAGACAGCCTGCAGGGGGCGGACACAATAACAGGAGCACCTGACAAGACCGGCCCCTCCCTCTGGGAGCCTCGGTTTGTTGTGTTGGATTGAAACGGGCAGTGTGTGTGTGTGTAATGCAGACCATCACACACACACACACACACACACACACACTCACACACAGCTTTAGGTTTTAATTACACAGCCGCTTCATGTAATTATAAACAGCTTTTTAATACATGGGCACACTTGGTAGAGATTTACTGGTTGCAGCTCATTAAGAAACCATGTTTAACAACATGAGTGTGAAGCTGCTCCAGAGCTGCCTTTGATTATTGATAGTTTATGTTAAGAGTCTTTAAATCTGTGTATCACTGATGACTGTAGCTTACAAACACAACAAAAAAAAAGGGTTTGGATGTATTTCTAGTATTATTACATTTTAATACAAGACACGAGTGTATGCAGCCATTGTTTACTTATTGTGATTTGTTTTGTCTGTGTGTGTGCGCGTGTGTGTGTTCAGATGATGCCCTGAGGACAGATTAGTCTTTCCATTGGACGTCCTCCACGGAGGGATGACACTCGTCCAAACAGAGCCCATTGATTCCCTCCTCGCTCTCCCCTCATGGGGAATTTAGTGTTTGGATTCCTGCTCAAGGACACTTCAGCAGGGGAGGATTCAAACCTGTCACGGCTTTCGTGCGTGTGGACGGATGGCCTTGATGGCCTTGAAGTTAAAAGTTTTGCTGATGCTTTGTTTGCTGCAGAAAGATACACTGACGTAAAAACATTTAAACATTTCGGTAGATGATTACTTTTCCTTAACTTCATATCCGGATATCAGATTATGTAACTTTTACTTTCAATACTTATCCAAAAAATACTTTTGATACCTTACTGAAAGGAATATCAGCTAAAGGACTCGATTATGTCCTCTGAGGTCATTTTTGGAAGAGATACTCATACTCCAGTAGACCTTTGCGGTACTCTCATCCACCCCTGTAACTCTCCTCTATACGTCCGCCTCTCCTCGTAACCCTAACCCTGGCAGACACCTGTCCGCTCCTATTACTCGCCCATCAAAACTGATTTTTTAAAATCCTATTAACATTTTAAATCTCCTCCGACTGCGACCGATTCACCAAAAGTAGAGCCATCTGATAGAGTTTGACACTGTCATAAATAATCCAGTTATGATTTGACCTGCGGCAGTGACACCTGAATTCCTTCTCCACCGACGCTCCGTGGCCGTGCAGAGGAGACCGCGGCGCTGTTTGGGATTTTAGGGTTTGCATTCGTGAAGGATGCCGCGGCTGCCCGTTAATCTTTGAGCTCCGGTCACAACTGCTGCTCGCCGTGCAGCCTCATCTCCTTTATCAGCCTTGAACAGGCCACAACTCAGCCTCCCCCGCCAGCCGCTGATGCTCCATCTGTACACACTGCATGTATCCACGCTGCACTCCTTTATTATGCAGAGAATATCATACAGCGCTTGACAGTTAAATTGCACGGGCTGCTCTTACGATGATAAACTGCAGGGCAGAAATGATGGAGGATGCGATGATGAACTCTCTCCACGTTGAAATGTGACGCTGACGTGGGCCGGACGTGAGCGCCGCACGCCGATAGGAATCGCATCTGAACTGCGTGTGCAGTGCAAACGTTTTCAGGAATTCAGGAAATAAATACATAAACACTTGGACTGTTTCGCCCACTGGATTCTATTTTTAATTTCTGCATTCTATTTCAATTTGGAGTAAACTAAGCCTTTGCTCATCAAGTTGGAACCATTCATTGCATTATCAGAGTTCTGCCACGCGAAAAATTGATATTCATAATGAAAATTTGTATATTAGCACGGAGCAGTGTCGACTCAGTTTAGATACGTGCAGCTTCCACGTTATAGAAATAAATGCAAATCGAGCCTTTTTTCATGAAGCCACAGCCGTTATTGCTGACGGTGTCATTCCAACAGGGGGCGTGACTGAGCTCAGCACGACAGGAAGTTGAAAACATGGAGCCCCTCCCCTCTGCTGTGGAGACAGACTCGCAAAAGCAGAAGGAAATGAAGCATGATCTCTAAAGGAAAGAGGCGTGTTCGACTCTGTGACACGCTGCCCCCATGTGGCCGTGTTGTCAACAAGACGCGCTCATTTTTACCACTTCAGCTGTCACGTCGTAAAAACTAAGAGGCAGCTGCTTCTTCAAAACTTAGAATTTCTGCGGAGAACAGGTGTAATGTCAAGACGGTGACCGGAAACAGCGGCTCACAGACGAATGGACAGACTGTAACGAGCCAAAACTTACAGAAAAACAAAGCCGTTAGGCATCACGTTGAAGCCAGCAGTCACACAGCAAAACAAAAGAAACGACATTATTCTGTGCACCGGTGCAGCGTCTGGAGTCAAATAAACTTCCTGGGACATTAATAAGCTCATCATTATCATTACTGCTCCTTCCCCTCAAGTGCAAAACCCACGGTGGAGTGCAACAAGTCCAGGCAGGATAATTGAGGAATTCAAAATGAATTTTGGGAAGCTGGAGGGAAAAGTGGGGGCAACAAATTGGTAGATTACAAACTGAATCACCAGAGACCCCTGAGTGCTGAAATAACTTGAAATGTCCGACAGTGGGACGAAGATTTGAACTCAGAGTCTTTAGGTGGGAATAAAGTCCAATGATTCACAACAAACATTCCTCATCATCTGGATTATCATGATCTTTACTACTACTAAGAATAATAGATAGCTAGAGACATGCAGACAGATAGATAATAGATAGATAGATAGATAGATAGATAGATAGATAGATAGATAGATAGATAGATAGATAGATAGATAGGGGTACTTTATTCATCCCCAAGGGCAAAATTCTTTTGTCACAGCAGCAAAACAAAAAAGCAGAATCAACATCAAATGACTTCCATTAATATCCTCAATGTGAGAATATAAAAGCACATTATAATACAAAGTATTGTGGTGGGAATATGAAATGTTCAGTCTATGTGTTACAGAACAAACATGTTGTATTGAGTTTATATTAACGGTCACATAGACGTACAGAGATGATACAATCTGTACAATACAATCTTTCATCTTTCAATGAATCTCACTGTCATGGATTTTAAAATTTTGACAGAATTTATTCAATCTTCAAATATATCCTTCAGATGAACCCTAAACTGTCTGTGCTCAAGTTGACTCCCATTTTGGTGTCCAGCGCTTGAGGGGTTAAATGATTTGAGAGCGGAGCAGCAGAAACTCTGATCCAGATACCAGTCCAGTAGGGGGCGGTAGTGCACCAATAAAGTGTTTTTTCCAGCAGCCATTAAACAAGAAGAAGTCACGGCAGTGGAACCTCCCTGCTGTGGCGCCGTGTCACTTATTAACTGTCTATTATCTCAATGCCTTTAAATGAAAGAGTCAACAGAGAGGCAAAAACAGATGAAAGAGGGACTAAATGAGAGTTTCTGTACGAGACACGATGACAAGGACACGTGGAGCCGCACTAAACATCACGGAGCAGAGGTCGGACGGGAACTGAAGTGGCTGAATTTCATGAAATTATCAAACATCCACCACAGGCAGACAACTCGGTTACAGTTAAAGAATCTGAGTTACGGCACGACCAAACCACCGGGAACGGAATCAAACGTTAGCTCCACAAATGTAGATTTCCCCATTCACTCATTCTTACTGTCACACTGTAATGTATCATACGTCATCACAGGCAGCAAAGGCATAAATAACACACACACACACACACTCACCCAACAGATGTGACAAAACAGATGTGATGGGTACCTGAGTCACTCTGCCATGCATTTTGGACACCGGTGTGTGTGTGTGTGTGTGTGTGAGAGAGATGTGCATTTCAAGATGTAAACCAACATGCCAAAACACAACACAACATTCATTCCCTCTTGAAAATACAGACACATGATCTCTCAACGTATCAAAACCTGCCAGCTGAAAAATACATAAAATAGAACAACGTTTTAATTCCCCTCCAACGTCTCTCTGGATGTTTTTGGGCTCATTTTATACATAGTTTCCACATATTGACTCATTGATGGTCGATCTGCTGATCTTCTTTCATGTTCGAATTTGGACAGAGTCGGATGAACAACGCAGTGAGGCTGATGTGTCTTATTTGAAATGTGTTTCCTGTAACTTTGAATATATAAAAACAGTTAAGATACAGTAGCACAACTGCACAACTCAACATATTGTGTGTTGTTTTGGCAGGATTTTTATTCTCCTCTTTGTTCCTCTAATCAAAACAGATTTGAGACTAGAAACGTTTGTTACATTTCGCAGTGTTTTGAAACATTTTCACACGTTCCACAGTGTGAAGTGAACTTCAACAGACTGTGAACGAAACAGCCCCAATCGCATCGTTTTACGTTGGAGCGCAAACTGGGAGAGTGGAGGATGAGGTTAGAAAACAATTTAATGTTCCTCAAGCACCTTCACAGATGGGGATGTTTACCTTTTAGCCTGTTTGTACACTCTGAGTTCATTACAATCCCCATTTAACAGCTTCACGTCAATCTGAGATACAGAAAAAGGACAAAGCTGCACTTTGGCGGTTTGTAACAGTGAAATCCATCATTTTGCAGTGCAGCGTCTCACAATCAGCGACAAGTGGGGACACACGAGGACACGTCGGGACACTTCAGACAGACCAACAAACATTAGTAAAGCTTCAGCATAAATCAGGACAGCATCTGTTTGACGGGGAACTAATATAAACATTTATTCCTTTAAACTCTGGTGGATTCATCAGTGTCTGTATCCTCACTAAGTCATGTTGTTCTGTCAAACGATGTTTACAATCACGAGGCTTTATTTTAAACTGCAGCAAATACAAAAGTATGTCACAACGGATTGTTGGGAAACTAAAATGACGTCCATGCAGCTGGAATAAATGGTATAAAAAAATAAAATAAAAAAAGAATTCTCTCATAGTCTCATATTCAGCAGCTGATTTATGAATTTCATGGTAATTAATGGATTTTTCAACAGCCTTTGTGCACATTGACAGTGTTATTAATGAGTTTTCCTGTGGAAAAAAAATCCTCTTAAACGGGCGGGGACATTTTGCCCGTCTGAAGTCCTCCGATTCACATTTTCTCACAGGTACAAAGTAAAACGGGATCAGGTCGTTATCATCATTACGATGATAATAATTATTATTATTATTATGACTTTTGCGGTGACACGGTGACAGTGATTGGTGGAGCTGCCGTTAGCCGGGTCCTCCGGTCACGTTCACAAGTGGCCACGGGCTGCAAAAACTGTTATTAAGGTTTTCTGGTGGAAGGCACTCAGCCATCAGCTGCTACAATGCAGCAGGAGAAAATTGAAGGTATCAGAGAGCTCCCCGCGCAAAGTGGGCCGTTACTGGATAAAAAGAGGGAGGAAGAGTGTCGGACACCGCCAGGGAGGATTCACTGTGAGGGGCGCCGGGAGTGAAAACATGCAGGCCGAGCCCCAGAGGGATCAACGGTACGGGAAACCAGCAAATGGAAAAGATCCAAAACGGTCCGAGAATAGAAGAAGTCCCGACAGTTTCTTCATCGCACACCTACGACGAGGATGAGGAGGGGTCAGACTGTCTGTGCTGGAGATCCTTAACAAACAACTGAAATCAGGAGGAGGTGCAAAATGTTGTGAAAATTCTGATTTTGAGTCATGGAGCGAGGTTCGTTTCCATCCAGAACAGTCCGGTCTGTAACCAGGAGGGCCTCCTGTACATGTGAACGTGGCTACTGGGGGACTTTGTAAATCAAATAAAGTCCTGCAATTCTGCTGCAGGTAGCACAGCAGAGCGGCTTTGGATCCTAATGGCATAAACAGCTGAAATGAATCCTGATGACGACAAAGTGGCACAGTGGAGATATGTTGACGGGTGAAATGTGGCAGCCGTTGGAGGTTTTTGGCCGGAGTACAAAGTGACTTGTGGCGCTGCTCGTTCGCTCATATCGCCGTCCTTCATCCAGCTGCACCCACGCGTACGTAGGCAGTTGTGGGAGGTCGTCGATCATTCGTCCCATTAAACCCCCCTCCCCCGCACACACACCTAAATTATGGCCATTTTGGCTAATGGACAGTAAAAATGTGGGCTTCTTTGATGAAGGGCAGGGAGCACAAGCAGTTCACGAGCCACCAGCTGCCCATTTCTGAAGTACCAACAGGGTCACAGGTGAAGCAGGAAATGTCCACAGGCGCACACCTTGCTACCATTAGAGCCGGATGAGTCTCTGCAGGCCGATAGGACGCAGACAGCCGAGACGGAGCGCTGACCCTTCACTGCGGTGACTAATGGCCGCAACATTGTTCATTATATCTCCTGGGCAGACGCGTGCCGCCCAAACCAAAAGGCTGCGGGGCGCTGGAGGCTCCCAGTCCATATGTCCCGGTCCCGCTGTGTCCTCTACATCTCCACATACAGTCACACATCTACATCGCCTTCCACTGGAACGTTTCAGAAAATGTCTTTTTGTCATTCCACTGATTCCACCGTACCCCAGACAGTCTAACGCTGACAACCGGAGAGCCCTTCATCTTCCTCTTCTTCCTCTCACACAAACATAGCGACCAAAGTCTCAGAGGTCTGACTCACACTATTTTATGCTGCTAAAGTGTAGTTTCACATGAGGGGTTCGAAGACGTCAAGCGACACAAACAGAGCGACCTCTGTGCCGAAATCATCTCCCATTCCCGTAGGAGTGAATGTTTGATAGCCTACTGTCATTACCTCCCACCACCACCAGTTGTCAGTAGTGAGGATGGAAACAATGCCGAACTCCTGTATGGTTTTTCCATTTACACGTAACGTTAATGATAAAGCTGCAGAAAATATGTGGGCTCATTCCTGGATTCCTACAGCACCTCACACACACACACACACACACACACATCAAAGCCACACTGTTTATAGACGATACAATCTCAGCGTGACTGAGCCATAGGTAAGAGGAGAGGATTTAGAAAACCTCAATTAGGTGCGGGTGTGGAGTGGAATGGTTCTGCAGGGAGAGCTGCATCGGGAGCCAAGGGCTAATGCTTTTTAGAATGGGTCAGAAATGGACGGAGAGGGGCAACCAAAGAGGTAGGTCCTGATGCCACTGATTGGCCTCAATCATGGTGGGTGATTGGGAGACGGAGTGATGGAGCGCTCCGCGGAGACGCTCCTGCTCCTTCACTCATCGCTCCGCCAGCTGCTATGGATTCATTTATTTCGTCAGCCGCACGCGGTGTAATCAGACGAGAGCGAGTGGCTGTACAGATGCAGACGCACAAAAAGCAATTCAGGCTGGAGTATGCCAAGTGTTGTGTCCTGACAGTACTGAAAGCAGCAATAATGGGAAATTGACGGGAGAAAGAGAATTTAGGGAGAACGGCAGCCTTAACGTCTGCTGCATTCTCCCCATTACCTTTCAACCTCTCTGTAATGATTGGCTAATTTTGTACAACAAGGCAGCCTGGCGTATGCCTGATGAAAAACAAGCCGTACATAAAATGTTGTTAAGGGAACAGAGGAGAGCAACAGTTAGCAGAGGCGGCGGCTGACAGTGACCTTGTTATCGTCCGGGGACGAGGCGAGGGCGAGCGGAATGCACAATGCACGTCCGGTCAATGTGCAGCTAATGAGCACCGGCGCTGCTCAGCTTTATCTTCTTAATTAATGATGGGGACGTGACACGTGAGGTTTGCCTGTCAGCTCCGTGGGGATTTGAGTCCCGAATCACCTGAGAAACTTCTCGACAGCAAAGACTAAATGGGATGAGCTTCGCACGTCAAACAAACCCGTGGAGCGTCATTAAAGTGATCATTTTTTAAATTGTGCTTTTTTCCCCCTCAGGTTACTGACATCTAGTGGTAGGGAGGGGTAATAACAGGAGGTTGGTGAGCAACCATTCCCAGAAATCCACAGCACACACAGCTGTTACAGCGAGGTGGACAACGCGAAGGAGAGCACGTCCTGAATCTTTGGTGCTGTCGTGGTGAGTCTTCCCAACACTTCCTGATATGTCACCAAAAGTCCACCATGTTGTCATGTGACCCAGGACTGACAGCATCTTTTTGATTGAGTCATGAATGAACACTGACAATGCGACCGCATTATGTATGAGCTCCTGCCTCATACATAATGATGAAGATCGTCGTCAATACGTTTACATGCACTCACTGGTGACATTGTTTGTACACAAAAACTCTCCAAATCTGTTTTGGGCAGAACGCTGCGGTGACCTTTGTCTGTACGCACACTGGAACAGATGCTGAGGTGAGAACTCAACGTGGCAGACATTACCGTCGCACTTACGGCTTCAGCAGTTACTTAGCTGAGCTGCATCCATCATAAGTTCCACGTCAGCAGCTCTGTTCATTTTAAGAGGAAACTCTCGAGTTAACAAGGAGGAGGATCGTACATATACAAACAAAGAAGAAGAAGAAGAAGAAAAAGGTGGAGGGAAGTGCAATGCGGGGCAGTGAAAATCAAAATGAGAGAAACTGAGTGAAAGTGTGGGTGAGGAGGGAGTCGCAAGATTCACATTTCTCCTCTTTCATCTTAATATAACTGCTGGGGTGTGAATGTCTCCAAATCGCATCAGCTGTCCAGCTGTCGTCTTACTTCAGCACCTTAACGCATTTTTAATGATTATCTGGTGACAAAGAAACTTTAATTTTTATAGAATTCTGCCAGAAACTCTAATGAGGCTGATATGTACATAAACCAAAGACGAGAGAGAGAGAGAGAGAGAGAGAGAGAGAGAGAGAGAGAGAGAGAGAGAGAGAGGACGAGAATGACAGTGAGCATTACATTTTTTATAGCCGTTGCTTCGTATGTAGCCATCTACCTATCTGCTTTATCTGTCAGTCAGGACATTCACATTCATGAAGTCTGTGTGAAGGGGGTGAGGCGGGGGGTGGCAGAGAGATGAGAGGGATGAGCAGAGCCAGTCGGCTCCTGCACAGAATTAAAAGGGAGCTGACGTGTTGATTCTCCTCACTTTGGCTTTGGGGAATCAAATATTGCCATCCACAGGGTAAAGTGGACAACTTTTCCACCGGGGCTGGTGCAACAAGGGGAACCAATCAGAGCGTTTCTACCTCGAAAACTCACGATTCTCGGCCTGGGAAAAACGTTCCTGCGCTCTGTGTGTGATGCCACAAGCCAGGAGGAGGAGGGACAATACGTGTTGTTAGGTTATTTAAGATATTTTTGACGATGTAAAGGTCTTCTCCCGCACAAAAACAAACATCTCGTCTTTTGCACAGCTCACAAGCTGGTGAAAACAGGGCATTCATAGAAGGGCTGACACCTCGCTGATGAAAAGGACCTGGGAATGATGGGATTTAGGAATTAATGCCAAAGTCGGTGTGTCATGCACAAGTCTAGACTTTACTTGAATTCACAGATCAAATCGCAGTGATTGTGGAAAAACTCTTTCTGTGTCTCCTTACTGTGATCATTGACCTTTAATTTAATTCACCTCTTGTAAATGCAAAGATCAGAACCAGGAAGACACAGCAGGACTCAGGAAACAGGCAAAGATGTAACAGGTCAGGTAGAAAGAGAAAGAGTAACACACACACACACACACACACACACACAATCAACTGAGCCAGCAGAACAAAACGTGGAGCTTAAATCCACTGACAATGAGTCACAGGTGAGGCCAATCTGGGAATCAGGGGCGTGGTCAACACAAAACAAAGGAACACCAAACACAAATGGCAGTGAGGCGGAGGACCGAACAAAAAATAATAGAAAAAATAAAGCATGGTTACCTGGCAACACTGAGGAAAGATCAAAATGCTCCAGGCTTAACATTTCCCCAAGAAAAGGGAAAATTATCATCATCTGTGCAACATCAAGCATCATGTGTTGTTCATGCTAACCAACCAATGTTAGCACCATATGGTAATTACAGGCTCCGTTTGCATATTTTCAAGAAATGTATGATAGTAATTGTGCAATACTAACGATTACCATAATGACTGAACCAACGCTCACCTCCTAAACAAATTCAGCACGGCATCGTACCAGTACGAGAGCTAATATTCAGGTACCACATTATGCTAATAGTTTGTAGGATGTCAGCCATGCACGACTCTCCTAAAACAACCCCAGGGCTTGTTTTACAAGGGTTGTAAAGCGAGAAAACGTGCCTGTGTGACGGCGTTGGAGTGTGTATCCCTGCTAGCTGTGCATTATCCTTTCTGCTGCTGGATTAATGGGGCAATTGATCAACGGCAGACTTGTGTATCCCAGCAAACGGCTGATCACTCACCTACTGCAGGCCCCGACACGGGAGCACCAATGAGCGCGGCAACAGCGAGAATGATTGCAGACGCATGGCTGGGCCGAGCAGCGGAGGAGGTGTCGTCGACTCCCTCCTCCTCTGACAGGCTGACATTGATAGGGGAAGCGGCGGCGGAGGGTTGCACAAGAGAAACCGAGGATGGGTTCAACAAGGCAGAAACCTAACAGGGATGAAAACACAGGTGTAAAGCTCAATCACAGAGCCGAGGGCACGCTCGGAGGGAGACAAATGCTCCTCAGAGCCGCCAATATAATGATGTGCTCTTGAAGCGCCATCGCAGTTCATGGTATAGATTCAAGCAAAGGTAGGACGGTTTGGACCGATGCTTTCCACAGGAATGAAGCATGGCTACATGGTGACTGTTTGCACTTATTGGTATTCAATAGAACCACATGAGTTCAACCTTCTTAAGCTGTAGACCACAATCAGCTCAATCACCGACCTATCAAGGAGCGAAAGATGAGAAGAATGGCGAGAGAGAAAGAAGAGAGAAGAAAATCCATCTTGGATTACAAGATGCATATCTGTGGTTTTCTTTTAGCAGGACAAAGAACAATAATGGAGACGGTAATAACCTTTACCAGTAAAGGTTATGATAATAATATAATAAGGCAATAACAATGTTAACCCAGCAGCAGGGGAAAATTTGTCTCTGTCTTTTGTTCCTGAGTGGTCCTGATGCTGTGCAGTAACCAGAGACCACCTGCAGATCAATCACAAAATTTATCGACCAAAGTATCGGATCTGATTGTTTCTATCTCCAGATGAGATAATAAACAACGCTGCATGTGTTGTGTTGATGCACTGTCCGGTTTGTTGAATGGTTCAGTCCATTCAGGAAACGTTCACTGCATCACTTTATTTCCCACTGAATAGAATGGAGGCAGTAGAGCTAACGTAATGTAATGTAACTAACACTGAAACGGAGGAAGGGAGCAGGCTCGGGTTTCAAAGCACACAGCCCTCCGTCTGGGTTGAGTGGCACTTTGACGCCTTTGCCTTGGATTTGTTTGTTGAAGGAGTCCAGTAGGTTGCGCTCTTTCCTTACTCTGCTGAGCCACGATGGCTGTTGCCGTTCATGCTGGCCCCAATTCTTATGGTAATTCCTGCCAAATCCGTGATGCTCCAACTGGAAACGGAACATATGGACAAATGAAGGCTTATATATATGAAAATGATGCAAATTACACCTGCAAATCCCGAGAAGCATTTTGATAACAGCTGCAGTGTGAACATCACATTCCAAAGCATGTAATACATATGGAGATGATGTTTATGGATGGAGTTTGTTACTCCCATGCCTCATTACTTGGCCAACTACACTTCAATCAGACGGTTTAACAGTGCAGGTGTTTACAAGCTAAATGAGCTGCCTGAGTTAGACAATAACACTAAAAAACTATACTGATATACCATTCATTTAGGAAAGAGTTACAATGACAAGTCACCGCAGAGTCGAGCTATAGAAAGTTTACAATACAAAGAAAACACATATATCAGTAAAATCTATGACTACTAAATATCTAAATATCCTCAAATGAGATCATACATTATGAAAAGCACTTGGTGTGAAAGTGATAAAAAAAAAATAAAAAGAGGAAAAAAAAAAGTGATTTAAAGCTAATCAACCAGCCACATGTCCACAGGAAGATCATTTCAGGATCAGGGGCCCCTGAAGCAAAAGTCACAAGTAAAAACGGAGACGGGACAGCCAGCAGCGTCTTGGCCAAATATCGCAGGATGCTCGCTGGCTCAGAGGTACAAAAGGTTAAAGATGAAGTAAAGCACTGGAGTTAGAAATGCTTCAGAGGTAATAAATTCTAAAGCCTAAAGCGTAAGATTAACGGGGATGCATCCTGACCTTAATTTCTTTCAGGCTTTCAGAGAGGCCACCACGGCTGGCTCAGCAGATGATATTCACAGGAAGCTAAAATACAAGAAGAAAACAAGAAAAAAACTGAATGTCTGCTTCAAAGTACAAATGAACCTCCAATCATACCAGTACTTAATTTAATTAACAATAAAACAACAAATAATAATGCTATTACTCAAACATCAACAGTATCATTTTGGCTAATTATATGTTTTTACTGCCTGGTTTTAGTTCAATATGTTGGATCTATTATATATCTTTAGTTAGGTGCATTTAAATGTTTACTTTTGATATGCAGCATGTCTATGTAAACATGATTTTCAGTGGGTTGTAGATTCCAAAGTTAAGAGTAAAATGTAATACACATAAATGAATCAGTGGGTCCATCTTTCTTTGGTTGGTAGATGTTACAGATCCATAAAAACAAATGTCAAGCATAATAATGGAAAAATGAAAATGGACCCGGAATTGACCCTGTGGAACACCAAATGTGACCCAATAGCAATACAGCTAGTAAAAATACATGTAAGGTACCAAGGAAAATAACATGTTATGCTATCGTTGACAGTTTTCATCATCATTTGCAGTCATAACAAAATTGTGTGACATTAAAATCTGATAATCTTAATAAAAATAAAGCTTTGATAACGTATCACTGAAAAAAGACCAATGACTGAATGAACTACATCGATTTACACCAAACGTTTGGTTTGCTGCAATCTTTCCACCTTTTCGGTACAATAATAATAAACTAACATTTGTTTGCCATTCGTTAAGCATCGACCCAGTATGACTTCATGACAAGATTTTACTATATTTAAGCACACACAATCACACACACGCAGCTGTCACGGAGACGTGGATCTATGTCCATTGTTTCCTGTGGAGAAGTTGCAGCCAAGTGATTTACGGTGTGTGGATGATGGAAGATAAACTACAGATGAAAGAGGGCTGGGAATCCTAGAGATCGATCCCCTGGTTAAATACAGGGCCATTACCTAGTGTAGCAGATATTGATTAGACAGACTGTGTGTGCTTCTGTGCTATCGCAATGTGGAGTGTTACCTGCATCTATCTCTAACACATCTCTGCTGCCTCTCATATAGCATAACACCCTCTGACACACACGCACACGCACACACCATCCCAGCCTCGGCAGTACCCTCTGCACTGCTCACTGCGCTGACCCAGCCCTACAGTGGACTGTGCCATTTGATCCGTGCAGGAGATGATTCACGCTCCACGATCTGGGGAGCAAAAGCGGCAGAGGAGTCTCTGTCTTTCTCCCTTCCACATCCATAATTCAACATTTGCGCCTTCCTCCTCCTCATCCTGCCTCTTTTCCCGTGTCCTTCCACCCACTGCTTTTGCCGCCGCTCCTTGCTGCTGCGTGCACCCCCAGCCCAGCACCCACAACCTGAGGTATCAGACGCCTGTAAAGCACTCATCTGGAACTCTGCCTCCAGCTGCAAAGGTAAGGTGAGAGACAAACAAAGTGCTTCTATGTCTTCATGAGATGCAGACTTTGTGGCATGTGAAACGCATGCCACCTGCACGCATCTTTTCAACAATCTTCGGGCTGATTCGCTGCTTAAGTTGCTCTGTAATTTGCCTTTCCTTGCAATTACGTGATATTTGAAGGGAGGACTTGGTGGAGACTGTTGCTATGGTAGCCCACTAAAGCATAAAACAGAGTGTGGTGGTCTTAACACATCAGGGGGTACATTAGAAATCGCTAGAGCGTTCAACGTTGGCATGCAATAAAGTTTTATGCCCCCCTACCAGTCACTAACACACACGCAGGCACACGCACACACACGCACACACACCATTACCCACTCATAAAGAGAGATGGTAAAGCTCGTCACGTGAGTTCACTCATTCATCTCTCCGTGCAGCTCAAAGCTAACTCGTCTGTGTGCTTGCGCCAAACAGAGGCAGAACAACAGAAAGATCCTCTTTTACTGGCTGTTTTCTGAAGTACAGAGCTGGATTACCGTGTGCTTTCGGCTGAATGCGGTGGCTTTCTTGTGCACCTTTGATTGGATTAGAATTTTGACTTTTGAAAAGCTTGTCGTCTGTCTATGGAAACATTCTGTTTGTGTTTTTGCTTTTCAATTTGACACCCAACAAGCTGCACTGCACGAACCGCACCAGACAGGAAGACAAATTGTCTTAATGTAATCTACTCTGCGTGGAATCCTTCGTGGTTACAACTTTTGTCGATATTTTCACGTGCTTCAATTCAAATTTTAGACGTACGAGAGTAAGAATATGGAAAGGACAGAATAATCATAGAGATGCTTGAGTGTCCTGATTCCTGAGTTTTTCCACTGGAGTTCATTACTCATCGAGTCTTCATATCTGCTTTGTAAACAAACGAGGCCTCGTGCATTGTTTGTTAGCTAAATTAGAATTCCGCGGCTGTACGGGGACAATATTCTGTCTCCATCCCTGGTGTCTAGACCAGGGGAGGGCAAATTTTTTGACTCACGGGCCACAATGGGTTCTAAAATTTGACAAGAGGGGCCGAGCCAGGAGCAGATGGATGGAGTGTTTGTGTGAACTAATATAAATGACATGTAAAAGCCATCACATAAAAGGTTTTGGCCTTTAACAGGTAGCAAAAGCATGAATATGCAAGGCTTTTCGTACAAATTATTTTCCAAATGCATTTTTCTCATCACACAGTAGAGAAACTCACGTTCACTTTCAGTGGGAACAGTTTTGATGGTCTCCCTTTTTTGCCAGTGCATCAAAGTCTGGAGTTAGTTTTGTTGTGGTGATTCTCAGGATGGATCTGAGGTGTTGATCAGGTAACTTGGATCTGTGACGGGCTTTGTTGATGATCATGACGCTGAACGTCTACTCACACACGTAGATCGAGCCAAACAACGGCACCACAGCATCTTCCATGCCGTCCTCCGGAGGTTTTCGTAGTTGACTCTTGAATCGTGATTTTCTTTTTTTTTGCTGAGTCTGTAAATTAGCCGTCAACCCGTTCTTGCGTTGACTGCCTGCTAGCGTAGTTAGCATGCTTCGTAGCAGAGTGACGGCTGATATTGTATTCTTTGAAAACCGCAACAGTTTCTCGGCACATCGGACACGCAGCCGTTGGTCGGACTTCAGTGAAAACGTGTTTTGTTGTTCTCTCCTTATTAAACACTCGGCACTCTCTGTCCATTTTTCTTTTCTTTGGTCCGCTCATTTTAACAGAAGGGTTCAAAGGGCAAAGCGAAAAAGTGAATTAGAGAGTGAGACGCCGAACGAAGGTCAATGTGTTTTGGAGCCATCTATTGGTGAAACGGGGGCATTGCAGGGAAAAGGCAAAACGAATGAGGTTTAATAATAATACTGTATAATTTAATAATATTGTAGATAGATAGATAGATACTTTATTCATTCCCAAGGGGATAATTAAATTTCTAAGGAAATAATAGAAGAACTCTGAGTCACGAAGCACCAATTTATTGAGTGCAGCAGGTTATTCATGCAGTAGTAACAGTCGTCTTTCACGCTGCATAGGCGGAGGGTCATTATTGATGACAATAATGACACTCATGGTACGGAGGCACAATGCCCAAAGGCATGATGGGGAAACCCCGCCCACATAACCCAAAACAAGTTACAGTATAATAGAAAAAGTTTGGCGGGCCGGATTAATAAGCCTAACGGGCCAGTTTGCCCACGTCTGGTCTAGACCGTTGACATCACCCCATCCCCACATGACCCAACATGGTCACAGTGCCGCTGAAAATATAAACATATTTCTATACATCATATTTGAGAGGTTGGCCTTAAGTATGACACAAACCGTAGTATATTACTCCAAAAAAAATCTACATTTTCTCACAGATGCCAATAAATGAATCCACATCCCTACTGTCCCTGCTGGGACATTTTAAATTTTGTCCCCATCCCCATGTTGCTGTCATATATGAAGATTTTCACGTATAAAAACACGCCAGCCTGTCTAGTAAAAAAACAATTTACAGTGCAACTCTGTGTGCAAAAATAAAAGCCTAATTCAAAGAGAAAACCGACTGGAGACTCTGGAGAATCGAGATGAATTACAGTTGTTCTTAATTTGTCTGGTATTGTGGATCATGCGGATATGTCTGAGTGAAAGTAATGCACGTACTGTATACTCTCAAATGTACCGAGCTGGATTGCATCTTTGCCTTTAAGCCGTGTAAGTACAGTTTGACCTGTGGGGAATTTGTGCTTTTAAGCTGAAAATGTCTTTGAATCTTGTTGTGGACTGTGAAGGACTCGCTGCACATACACATACAGTACATGCACATACAGTACATGCACACACACACAATCTCTCTCTGTCTCTCCTTTTCACTCACACACAGTGCAATATGTGGGCAGAGATTGATACGTGAACCCTGCCTGGTGAGGGGAATTGATTTAATACACTGTGGCATAGCTTTAAGTTGATTTTATGTTGACTTTGTTTTTATACTGCAGCTGGTGTCTAACAGAAGGTGTGAGAGAGCAAAAGGGAGAAGCAATAGAGACAGAAAAATGTTCTATCAGCGTCAGTCTGGCTGTTGATGTGCTGTACGTGAGAGAGCGATGAGGCGGACCGAAGCCTCAATCTGACGCAAGATTGTCAACACAGCTGGTATTCAAAGATGTCGGTTCAGGGCATCAAAGTTCAATGTTTACCGCCGATGAAAAGCCAATTTCCCTCTCATTATTTTTTTTGCAATCAAATCCTTTGATTTTCAGATTAGATACGATCTGCGTGCCAGGTTTCTGACTGATATTCTGGTTCTTAAAGGTGGAGTGAATCTCCTGCAACGGGCTCACAGTCGGCAAAATGCGACCTTCCGCTTTGGAGCAAGTCGTCGCGTTGAAAGGAATCGACTCTTTCATGTGGTAATCCTTCATCTTTTTACATCTAAGCGGTAATAATGGGATGTAATAACAGCAGGTCGGTGAATAACACCTGCCGTAATTCAATGTGAAACGAAACAACGTTCACAGATGAATCCAGGTGATAATGGTGTTGTTGTTGTTGTTAGCAATGAAAGATTAAGGATTAAGAGCCACTTAAACCAACACTAACACACACGTTTACACAGCGGGGAGTCAAACTGTCTGATTTTGGCTCAAGGAAACCAAAGTCTCCCTAAGACCATCTCCCTGTCCTTCCTGTCTGCGTGGCTATCACGATAAAGCAGAAATGCCAAATATAATCTCCGGAATGAAAATCTAGACTAATGTTGAGTGAATGAGACAGGCGCTCAGGTGTTGCTGGTGTCATCTGTCTGTCATCTCCGCCTCTCGCCAGGCTGTTTTTATCTCTCTCTTTGGGATGTGAATCTCCAGTGCGGCACCAAAAAATCTTTGCTCCGCTCTAACCAGAGAGTGAATAGTTGTTACATCTTGACCTCCTGTAATTGCATCCAGGCCATGGGAGAGTCCGGAAATTTCATTAATCATGTGACACAGCAGCTGAAGCCTAATTCATTAAGGATAAACATAATGCGGGTCTCCTTTGGACGTCGTGCGTGTGGGATTCAGATTAACGGGGTTTTATTGTCGCACCTCGGATGTAGCAGTTGATTAAAAAAGCCTGCAGCATATGCGTGCGATTAGCCAGCTGCTACCTGCTATCGGAGTACAATAAGCGTAATGGCGGCAAAGCTCGGAGGTCAAATGAGACGGAAGCATCGTTTCCTGGTGTCACGCCCTGTGCTGTGTGTTCAAAGTCAAACGTGATTGACACCTGTCTGTTTCATGGAGTCTGTGAAGGAAATACTGTATGTGATGGCAGCGTCCCAGAGGAGGTTTTAGAGTTAGGGTTGCATAATTTCCATCTCCGTGTGGACCCGGCACACTGTGCGTGTGTGCGTCTCCTCGGCACGCTCAAAAACGTGCTCAGTCTACTAAATGTCACGGTTTCCCCTCGACGTCGCTCCGGCTCGGTCTCGGTTGGACGCCCGCTGGAGACATTTGGGCAGGCTGTGGCTGTGCGCTGGCCCTGATAGTCAGGAAGGGTTTCCTCTTACATATTCTTAGATTTATTCTACATCTGATCTTTATTTCAGCAGGTTATTGAATCACATGGAGCTCGACTTCCACAGCAGGCTGTGTGTCCGTTCATGGGACTCTAACAACTCCCACGCGTCCCGTAGACTCACCTGGACCAAGGTGAGTCAATGTCAGAGCCCACGCGTAAGACCATAATGCTTACTGAGGTGGATAACGGACAAAACCAGCCAACGTGGAGAACAACGTGGACAGAGACGACGAAGAACGAGGCATCATTTAGTCCACTAATGCTGATGTCTTCAACGACAGACAGGTTCAGCTACATAATTATAAGGCGTTTAATCAATCACAATAGATTTGTGTGGAGATTAAAGTCTTTGGAGAAATCATCTGAGTCCTGGATTCTGGAGTAGCTCTGACTAACAGCTCTGTCTGCCTCTTGCAGGCTTGATTTTGTTTTCCTCTCCAGTTTGAGAGAGTCGTATTTTCTCACTGTTTGAGCGAGCACCGGGCTGGATTATGTGACCGTAGATCGTTCAGGCATGTAAACGTTCCCCCCGCGCGCAACGCTGCGTGTAAGTTCGGAGAAAATAATACAAGTAAGACTCCGTCCTTTACTGGCTTAATTAAACGACGTGACACATCGTAATCATCCGCATAGAGGAGAACACCGAGTTATAATGGTGAAATAATCACCTCGGACCAGGTTTCGTTCCAGCTCCATTGTTATTCTGCTCGCTTCCATTCCTGGTCAGGAGATCCAACCTTTGATATTTGCAGACTGTTGCCTGTTTGGTCTGATTTCATTGATTCTCATAGATTAATTCCTCACGGTGTGTTTACTTTGATCAGTGGGTAAATACAAACGTCTGCCGTCTCCATATTAATGTCCGTGTGTGCGGTGGAAAGGCGATGTTACCAAAGCAGGCTGAGATCCAAACCACGCTCTCTCTTTCTGTCTGTCTGTCTTTCTTCCCTCCTTCCCTACGTCCCCGTCTCTCTCTGTATCCCTCTCTCTGTCCCTCAGCTCATTTCATTTTATGGAGATGGCGCTCCATTAGGGACACGATTTTCCTGCAGATTTCATAGAAATGTTTGCCACTGAGCGGTCCTACTTCAGACAGAGAGATGTTCCACACGAATGGGCTCTTTAGGAGGCCAAATAACAGCTTATCACCAGCTGGCTGCGAGACCTCAAGCGGCCGAGTCGATGCGGCGTCCAAAAGCCGTCCAGTGGTGGCGCTCTTGATCTGAAGACGCGCAACCCGAGACAAAACTCTGAGCACTGAGCTGTTGGGCGAATTTCAAAAAACGGAGAAATTTTAAATAAACAAACATTGTTAGCAAATGCTGTAGTCTCAAGTGTGTCACAGATAATAGCATGCAAATATTTTCATCTAAGCCTGTTTATTTCATTAACATTTCACACACAAAAAAAAAAAACATTCAAACATTGACAGATTGTGCTCATCTGTCAACACGTTCACCACAAAGTTGTGCTTTGCTTTTTCAAGTCAAGTGGCTGCCGAAGCCGGCTGGGGGGGCCTCCGTTTATACTGTCAAGCTCAAATAAACAACATCTTCACGGCATAATATTTAAAGAGCCCCGATCGTCAAAGATGGAGGCGATGTAACGTAACGGCGTAGGTAAAGGAGTTTATTATTAATATCATTGAAACAAACGTCCAGTCAAATGATGGATATGATGGATGATATGGAAACGAGCGGGGAAACAACAACCGGCGTGTCTCTCGGAAAGGTTTAACTCATTGAGACACTCACAAGGCAACCTGAACATGCTAACATGCTACGACAAGCAGACGCTAAGCAGATGAAGGAGGCGGGTAGCTGACGAAGGACGCACCACAGCCAGCTAGTGCCAGACCGTTAAGATGGGATCATTTTATGGAACGTATGAAAACTCTGAAAGTCAAAAAAGTGAAAGTAGTAAAATTCTCTCAATCTGATTGGATGTGAGAGGGTGAAAAATACATATAATATATACATGACAGTAATCAGAGAGGGCCTTCAGACTGGACTGGATGGGTACGGATCATCTCCCCCGTGGTGTTATTTCTGACTCCTAATAGTCCGGTGCTGATAGGTTAAGGATGTTGTAGTCGGTCCGTTGTCCCTTATCTCAGGTGCACGTTCCCCCGCTCATCACACCTTCAGGAGGCGTTTACACGTCTGATATGCTTGTTTGTCTCCTGTGTACGGATGATTGCTGTGTTTGAGTTTAGCTTCTTGGATCTTTGCGTCTGAGTGGGTTGCTGCTGCTGTGTTTGCTGGAAATCTTCCTGAGCCACACAGGGGACTGTGTGTTTCAGTTTGTTCTGCTTCTCGTTCCTCGTCTGTTGTTCTGGCGTTCCGGTTGGATCTTGTTGTTGTCTTGATAAATGCCCAGTCGGGGTAGCCACGAGCAGATTCTCTGAGATGCTTATTTTCTGTGTCTTGGCTTCGGTCCTGGCGGACGGACGCTCAGACTGTGTGTGGTGTGGAAGCTCTCATGACCCCCCGGCTTATCAGCTGTGGGATGAGGGGAATCAAATCCTTCGTACTGACCGGTGTGGGTGGATCCAGCTTGGAATCCAAGCATATCTTAACTTTTACCATGCTTTCTTAACTTCTTCAACTCTGGGGTAACCGCCAATGGGTCCATCTTTGGGAAAGTTTGACTGAGAAAAATCCAAAAGTTTCCAAAGATACCAAACACATCAGGAAACAATGTAATAAAACGATACCGACCGCATGGAGAGATCAAGAGAATTTTATGGGAAATTTGAGACACCACAGCAATATAAGGAGAGGGTTACTGGTTTGGAAAAAAAATCTGGGCACTTATGATTTTTTCATGCCTTTTCTATGTTGAAGACGTTTCTACTCAGTTATTAATGGCTTACCTCTTTGAAAAGACCCGTTCAGTATACCTTTTGAACAACTCTATATTATATTCATCACATCCTGTTATTGGATTATCTTCTCCGACTTCGTGTGACTTCTCATAGTTTAATTATTTTACATTGGTTAGTCTCATATTCATTTATCCAACCCTTCTAATTGTTGATATTCTATTATTCTCGGTAATACTAGTAGAGGTTAATTCATTGATTTCTTAATTAATTTATTTTAATTGATCTATCCTGCCGCCGCTGACATCACACTCGGCGCTGCTTCATTGTTTTGAGTTTCACCTGGTATTCTTTTGTTGATTGTAATTTTCACTCCACACATGTGACACTTAACCCTCTAAAATAAGACATAAAATCTGCGGCGGCAGCGAGAGCATAAGCTAATTTTACATACGCCGCTAATGTCTGACATGCTGCATTCACGAGATAAAGTCTTACTTTAAATTGCCTCCAATTCTAAATGAGTCCAAAATCCAATAATCTCTCCCACGATTTCTTTTCACCACATGAGAGAAGTCATTATCCGGTATCAGCACAGTGTGTCAGCAATACTGCCAGCAGCAGCAATGCAGCAGTTTGGCATGAGGGCAGGGGGACTTGTGACAGTTTCTGTCATCAGTTTGCTGCGTTAAAGATCAGAGGAGCCGCGGGGGCATTATCAGACCTCGCTCTGACCCAAGACCTCGGCGTGGCGCGCCCAACAACAAACAGCAGCAGTGTGAGAGCTATTTGTGTGCTAATCTGCCACGCGCTGAGCCAATCATGGAGCCCTGACAGCGGTGAGGAGCATTTGTGAATATGAAAATGGAAAGGCTGAGACGCCGGAGCTGAAAGCTTCAATTACTCTTCAGGAAAACAAGTGCCACATGTCACTTGTTTCCAAGGAAATGGATCTTGGAGGAGGACTTCACTGACATGGGATGACAATGAGCCAACGGTTCGCTCATTTAATCAAAAACTGCAGGTTTTCACTTCATTGGACGCTCACAAGCAACGTCTTACTCTACAAAAAAACAGACTATGGGATTTTAGAAGAAGAAATCAAAAATATAATCAAATGTTGCTTTAACCCAAATGTCAACAGCTTTAAAAAAAAACAAAAAAAAACAAAACAAATTGATAGCACAAATGTATCAAAGCTTCATTTGAATACCAACATATCCAGAATAAAGACAAATTTAAGGGCATTAGCAAAGCTTACAAAATTAGAGTGACTTTGCTTGATTGTGGAATTTTTGTTTTAAATTCAGAACTCATCAAAAAAAAAAATTCTGAAAGTTTTTTTCTTTTTCTTTTTAAAGCGCTACACTTAATTATCAATGTGTTCAATGTGAAAGGAAATAACCTCGATGTGATTCTTCAAAGGTATTTACCAATTCATTCAACAGTGTTTAAGAGCTTACACACAGTAAATAAATAAATAGGCTTTTGTGAACGTTAAGTATCTTTATACCTCAGATTAAAGAGGTTTAGGACGTCCTCGGTTCTTGCAATGCCAGCGTGTCATTACTTAGTATTTTCTCTGACTGTGAGTCAGGAAATTTCCCAAGACCGTTGGCGTGAATACGAACACTGGGCCTTGAGTCGGCGGAGACGGATCCTGTACATATTCAGCAGCGGTATGGAGGCACAGTCTTTAGCCATGACCTATTCTTCTTGGCCAATGGGAAAGAGAAGTGTGCCAGCATGATTAATGGTCATGATTACTCCACTGAAAATGTGGTTTTCCAGCCCAGCAGCTTCACTTTTATGACTTAAACCTGGGGGGAGATGCTTCATCACGCCGGAAGAGCTGTGTGCACACACACCTCAGAGACAATGATGACCAAAACACAACACCGATGAAGAGTTTACCATGCTGCTTCTGAGCTGTTTGGACAGGAAGGGACAGCCCTCCATGGATTATTCACACGGACATCTGTGCTAAGGTTTAACGCCAGAAGAGGCCAGAAGGAGTTTGGATCTGGTACAGGAGCAAAGCTCCATTTGGGGAGTCTCCCTCGCCGTGTGCTAGCGGCTGTATGGAGAAGAAAACTGGATCATTTGATTACTAATTGCACAGAACAAACTAACCTCAGCAGGTAGGCGTGTAGAGGTTCAGATGTAAGGAGTGCAGACACGGAGGCTGGAAAGGACGTGCGAGTGCTGACTGAGGCTCTTCAGATCAAGACGTACAGGGAAAAGTACATGTTCTATTTCATGGCTGATGGAGAGCTGTTGCTGGTTAGACTCATTGCAGACTCAGGTAGCGCGATTTCCGTTCTGAGTCGACTGAATGATGTCGGACCGTGTTCCGGCGTGTGTAGTTGTAGTAGTTTGGTGGAGAGTTTTTGAGGGAACGCTTCCTCGTGTTTTTTCTTCTCAGCGGTACGATCGATTTGTTTACCTCGCTACAACAATTTCACATTCGGAGCTCTTTCCCGTTAGTTACAGTGAGGGGGGTATCTCTTTGTTTTCCCCCCACAGACACCACGCCCACACACCGGATGGTTCGTTAGGAGCGTTCGGCGGTCGATCCAGCTCACTTCAGCCTGCGTTTAATTCCCGCTCCGTTTCATACAGTGGGTAAAGTTAATCATCTTCTAATGAGGTGAGCGAGGAAAGGAATCCTTTCATGGTCCGGCCTGCATGTCTTATCAACTCTGTGTCACATTTCACCGTGACATCTACTCTTAATTGTACAGATAGGAGCAAAGTTGTGTCGCTGTTAGAATACTGATGCTTTTCAGGCTGAATTTTCACTCGGAGCATCGTGAGCTGAAGGTAGAGAGGCTGCTTGTTATCACAAAGCGGTTAATTCAATAATCCTGGGGCCTCTCACAGATTTGAATGACAAAGCCTCCAGTTTGACCTGAGACAGAGAGAGAGAGAGAGAGAAACGAGAGAGAGAGAGAAAAAGAGAGAGAGAGAGAAAAGAGAGAGAGAGAAGAGAGAGAGAGAGAGAGCGAGAGAGGAGAGAGAGAGAGAGACAGAGAGAGAGAGAGAGACAGAGACAGAGAGAGAGAGAGAAAAGAGGGAGAGAGAGAGAAAAGATAGAGAGAGAGAGAAGAGAGAGAGAGAGAAGAGAGAGAGAGAGAGAGAGAGAGAGGAGAGAGAGAGAGAGAGAGAGAGAGAGAGAGAGAGAGAGAAGAGAGAGAGAGAGAGAGAGAGAGAGAGAGAAGAGAGAGAGACAGAGAGAGGTTTGTCTCTAAATGGACAGAATTACCAACTCTTAAGGGGTTAATTACAGTAATTCTATGGTTTTAACACATTTTATTACATTTTTGTATTATTTTGAAT
>OMNV01029115.1:16569-26599 GCA_900303265.1 Brotula barbata | reverse complement strand
AGAGACGGGGAGAGGAGCGAAGAGGAGAGAAGAGACAGGGGAGAGGAGAGGAGAGGAGAGGAGAGGAGGGGAGGGGAGGGGAGGGGAGAGGAGAGGAGGGGAGAGGAGGGGAGGGGAGAGGAGCCTTTCATGTCATCTGCTTTGCTTCTGCAAAAAAGTCATTCTGCAAAATCATTCACAAATCCTGATTCCTGAGACGATTTGACAATCGTCTTGAATATTTGAAATAATATTCTCTTATCGTTCTGCTAAAATGTTTAACGTCAGACCGAAAATGTAGAGTGAAAACAATTTTTATCCTCTTCTATGTTTGCGCGTGTCTTCCATTTCTGAGAAAGATGAACAGATTTTGTTTTTGTTTGTTGTGTTTTTTTTCATTAAATGTACACCATTCAATGCACACACGTCCACTGAGCTGATCCAACTCCACCGTCTGTTGTTTCCTAACTCCACTGACTTTATTCTTCTTACCACGGCCCACTGCGATGCACACATAAACAACTTATTGTGAAAAAAACGCTAAGAGTTTTGAGCAAAGCTAAATGCAAAAAAAAAAAACTGAAAAAAGTCATTTGTTGATTCAGGTCTGAGCAAAGAGATCGAGAGAACAACAAAGAGGACGGTCTGTAGCCGAGCAGAACACGGATTGTGCTGTGTTTCTTCAGCTGAGATAAAAAGTAAAAAGCATAAAGTTCGTCTGCCGAGTCCGTGGACAGAATCCGTCCCAGCCCTCCATAAACCCTGTCTGATCGCCATCTGTCCTACTGTGATCCGCCCTGACTGTCGGTTGTCTGTGTCATGAGTGATTGTGCAGTCATTTATCCACATACTGCACGCTCACACACACACGATGTTACTTCATAAGAACAAAACCTTCTTATGCTGTCAACTTGTAAGAACATGAAAACACCTCACACCCTGAAACAAAGAAAAAAAAATCATCTCAGCCCACGACTACAAAGACACTCGGCGCCGTCATTTTACACCCAGGATGGAGTCATTCAGTGACAAAACGACGCAGCGACCTTTGTCCATTGCCTGATAATAAATGGAATTAGTAAAGATAATACCTACAAAGATCAACAACCGGACGTGGGAGACAGGGCAGGACAAACATTATGCAACGCTTTGATAGCGATTACAGAATCCATAGCGTCGAGTTTGAGCCTGTGGACCGGATCAGAGGTAGATCAGCTCGGCACGACGGCGGAGGATGTTTTTATTTTTCACATGTAGAGGTTGAATATTTTTAAAAGTTAGAAGCTGAGCTGCAGAGACAGGTCAAACTTTAAAGCCTGCGTCTCAAGTCTCAAAGCAGGCACGCGAGAACCTTAGTCTGTCTGCGTCCTGACCGTAACCGTGAACTTAATGATGGGACGGTCACAGAAATCCACAGAGATCTATAATTAAAAGCCCAGCGTCTCCCGGACTACCCGTCTGTCTCTCTGTCTGTTAGCCTGTCTGTCTGCTGCACCTGTCCCTCATTTGGCTTCTGCTGCTGATCTGGGCCAGCACAGCCCTGAGCAGCATACAGAGCAGCTACTGCACGTGCTCGGTGCACACAGCCTGCGTCTCATCGCCATGTGTGGGGGAGCTCCGGAGGAAACTGGAACCCAACAAAGTCAAATTCAATCCAGCCAACAATCCGCGGCTTTCACCACGTCATCAGCTCTATTCTCTCTCTCTCTGTCTGTCTGTGTGTCCTGCTGGGAGCAGGTTTATTGTGTGTAAATACGATTAGATCTCAGGTTTAAACTTAGCTGCTTCAGGAACTCCACCCAGCCGTGGACGCTCCATTCTTCAGAGAGCGAAGGCCACAGACAGTCAGACACATTTGAGCCATCTTCAATACGATAGAATAATGCACATATATCAATAAACATTCCTGAATATTTAGCGAGCCCATCTGGTAAACGAGGTAACACAAACGTACGCAACACATTTATTATTCATATTAGACTGTGTAGAGATAATCATTAAGTTTTGGTTTTAATGATTATGATATGGCTCCATTTCATCTCTGGACTCTCTGATCAGCCTGTCGGGGTTTCTTTTCTTATGCTGCCCATTAAAACTTGTGTTCCACCTGTGTGTGCCACAGTTTCAGCTAATATAAGAAAGAATATTAGTAAGAAGAGGATCGTAAAGATACAGTATAAACGCGGACGTAATGATCATCTACTCTAACAATAATGTCAACTAACACACTTCATTTCATAATTTCATGTAATTACAGCTAAACTAAACACATCTATCTGCCACTTTTTATATTTTGTTCATGTAAGCTGTGCTGCCTTTGTTTTAACTAATTTCTTTCAATTCTACTGAAAATCTTGTCAACATTTAGTTGAATATAAATAAGTTCTGAATTGTGTTTCTATGGAAAGCTTCCACTCTACAAGTGACGGCCCTGGTAAGTGACTGAAAAATATCATAAAAATGCTTCCAATTTAGAACGAAACAATGTCAGTGATGTACTGTGTGAATTTCCTGAAAAGTATTACATTTTGAAAAATCCACCGTACTGCTACAACAAGGTGATAAACAGAAATCAAGTCTCAATACTGCAGCGTGAAGCGCATTAAATGGTCTTAATCCTGCACTCACAGCCTCTGTAATTGCTCTTAATCTCACAGGATTCACACGCTTGATGTGGTTTCTTTAACTGTGGAGAAACTGGATCTCCCAAAAATAAAAATTTACGGTAGTCTGAAATGACTCCCAGCCGCGTTTCGTGCTGGGAGGAAGCTGCTTTTCTTCATGTAAAAACCATTCAGCGCTCTTTCTCTGCAGGTGCAGCCTCCAGGTTCCCCAGACGTCTCGTGAATCCTCTGTTCAACGCCCTCCCTCCCCCGCGTGATGTCAATAAGGCAGAAAGAAGAAAGATTTTTCACAGATCCACAGGCGAGACTCGGATTCAGCTTTAATGTTTAGCGAAAGACAGAGAAAGACAAGAAACATCGGGGAGCTACAGGTCAAACACGCGAGACACTGGATGGAGTGAGACAACCGTCAAACATCTGTCAACTCTTGTTTTTGACCGTAAAATTGTGAACTAAGAAAGTTGTCTGCATTTTCGTAGTCACAAGCTGCATTTTTTCTCTATGAATCTGATAAATCTGAATTATGAGTACAAATTTAAGGATGAGAAAAGACGTAACCATACGCCACAAGCAGGCCAAAAGGCATCGATGACTCAGAATTCAGACGTGTGTTTAACAATACTTTAAATATTTACGTGTCCAAATATAAACCCTGGTAAACACCCTGTTACACCCAAGTGAAGCTTAGAGTCACGCAAAACTTGAATGGATCAAAACAAATGAATAAAGCATCAGGACTTTGTTTACATGTCCTCTGGGACATGCGGGGGTCAAACAAATATCTGAGCACCATGGAGATAGTGAGGTAAGAATATCTCACAAGCATGCAGCCATGGAATTCCAAACAAAAGCAAAGCTGTGGGTGAAGAGCTTCCGAGAACAGGTTAGTCATGGAGTGATGACTTACACACGCCGTGCTGGTTTGACGATCTGCATCTTTTACAGCAGTAATCATAAATAATTCTACGTAATGTCCTTATTTACACTTAGCTCAGCTCATAAACAAAACCAACAGCTCACCGACTGACCATCTATCTATCTATTTATCTATCTATCTATCTTTGTACATCTGTATGTGTGTGAGGTGTGCATAAGTCAGAGGTGAAGTGGCCAAGATCCGGCGGTGATGAATGTGCAGTAATTCAGCGTGCAGTGTGTGGCTCTCGTAACCGTGGCCTTCAGCGAACAGAAGCCTGCGTGATTCTCATTTTTGTGTGACAGCAGCGTGAATCTCGGCCAACTTTCCTTTCAGGAGCTCACTTTATCTTCACTTTTATCACCACTGATCGCATCCAGTTAGGAAAAAGGCCAGGAGCCAAGGATTCACCATCGACACACACATACACACGCACACACACACACACACACACAGAGACAGTAGAGGAAGGCTAAACCTATTTGGACCTGATATGAAACAAACACAAAAACGAGGTGTTGAACTTATTCTTTTTTTTTTTTTTTAAACAGAAACGAACCGAATAAGATCACAAAACAAAGCCTCACAAAGTCAAGAAACTGGTAGATGGAACTCAAAGACAGATTCCCTCTCCTCCAACGCTCGAATGACATGGGAGCCATAGGTGGGAAACGAATAAATAACAAAGAAGAGATGATACAATAAAATACAAAATAACATAAACGCAACACCTGAGACACAAAGAGAGGAAAAGTGGATCTTTGCATCAAAAACGACAACATAAAGTCATCAGAAGCTCCTGAACCTCAGTCCTGTCCATTCCTCTGTTTGTCTGTTTGTGGATGGATGTAATGTCACAACTCCTCTGTGATGACACTTACAGCATATACAGGCCAAACTACACCTTATGTTGACCCAAGTGATCACGTTGGGGAACAACATGAAGGCTGAACACTATGATTGGCCGTGTAAAGTTTGAGCCCCAACAAGTCTGTCGTTCAACCACCCTGACAACATATTTACAGACCAAAGGGAACGATACAGAACAAAACATGGATCCTTTACCTTTCAAACAGCTATTAAACATTTTTAAAGACCTTCATGAAGCTGTGGAGGGGTATGAAGGCATCACCCGTCCACTCATCTGACAGCAGTGGAGTCATGAGGTTCAGGTGAGAAGATTTCTATCACCACGTTTCATTTTTGCTCCACGAAGATAAACAAAGCACTGATTTTGAAAACAATGGACGGATCTGAAAGGAAGTGTGCTACAAGTACTTTTACTTTGAATTTAATGATGGTTCTGAACACTTCTATCAGCCAACCAGCCTGTGCCGCTTCTTATTAATTCCAACGGCTGCTCTCGACTTGTCTCACCTCCACTTAACCTGAGCTGCAGGAGGAAGGCGAGCAGCCGAAGCTTTAACAGGCTGCCGCCTTAATAACAGAGTGGAAATGTGCAAATTAGCTCTGTGTCAGTGTCATGGTGGGAAAGCATTGTGGTTGCGGCGTGATACACTCACACACACTTTGTGTGGATAAAATAGTCTTACACGTTACACTGCTCACACACGCACAGACAGACACACACAAAGTCAGCATGTTCCACACTAACAACCTGACTGCTGTGTTCAGTTCACGTTCGGTCCCAATTCTATTCTGTTCCATCATTTGAGTTTTTTCCCCCCAGATTCCATTCTTCCCCATTTTAATCCAAATTTTATCATGAAACTATGTATCAAAAATGTATTGAGTTAATTATTGTTAGACCGTTTTCAACACTTTCGGTGACAACTAAAATTTTGGTATTACATATAGACAATGGCTCTTCTAAATCAGGACGTTTCACCCTGCTGTGCAGCAACAACGCACAAACCACCTCCTCCCAGTGCTGCGGAGGGCTCAGTACTTATCAATCAGCACATACGGCACACTGTCAGCTCTGTCATCTGTTTCAGATCGGCTCATGTTGCAGAGAAATTAGCCTCTGACTGAGCATCAGGCCTCCAAATCTCCCAAAATTTCAGCTGTGCACTCAGTTGTTGTTAACACATAGAAGTGAGTAAGAAAGAGTGTATTCAAAGATGTGATGACAGTGTCAGAGATAATTCCTCTGGACTTTGAACTCTGTCTTTGTCCTTTACTATGTGCTATGTTAGTGAATATCAGGACATTGATTCATCGCTCCATTTTTCAGGTGCTCCAGTAAGGAAAATCCACTGGGATGAATTCAAATGCTAAATTTAGATGGATTTTATCATTATCAAAAAATACCAGATTGCCAAATAAAACAATACAATATTTTAATTTCTTCAGGCATTAAAATTACTTTACTTAAGTGATTGTCACGGACCATCAGAAGAGCACGGACCAACAGTTGAATGCCCTCTTTCTGGAGAGTTAAAGTACAGTAGTAGTGACAGGTTTGAAGAAAAATTGCAGGCCTGATTCAAGCTGCAGAACCAGTCAGGGAAACCAAAGAGACAACGTCTGTCTGTTTTGTTAGCTAAATGTTAGCCAACAGGTTTTCTTTTCTTGGTTCCAATTCCTACAATCCTTCAGAGAATGAAGTTTGATGCACGCCCCCTCCACACACACACACACACACACACACACACACAGTGAGTGAAAGCCTCCATTGAACAGATTGGCCTCATTTGAATTGCCGGATTCCTTTGTGAGTCCACCAGGCTCGTCGAGCTCGAACCTTTGACCCACAACCTCTGCATTAAGTCTGACTCCATCCACATTAAATCACGGTCATGGATCGAGACCGTGCGGGGCCCTGAACGCAGCACGGTGATAACTTCCTGAACTCGGTGTTTTTCTAACATCACCGTGACGCCAGACTTTGCCGAGCTACGTGGCCCCTTTGCATCCGGATCCACATCCTCCTCTGTACACCCCACGCAGCCCCACGCTGACACCCCGCCAGCGTTTGCCCCGCTTCATGAACCAAACCCCGGACTCTCCGTGGGAATGTTCCTCCGCTGATTTGGGGCTGAAGCGTGGGAAAGTACGCAGCGTTAGCTCCGTGTAAGCGCCGTCTGCCCTCCACATTACAGCCCGCCACATAACACCAGCACCCCGTCTGCAGCGTTCGGGTTCAAAACTCAGCCGGTCGGCCGGTGGATCCTCAGCGGTGAGCTGAGGCCACCAGAGCCGAGCTCCGCTTACCTGTATGTGGGAGCTGCCGCCCGGTGCCTCCGCGGGGTCGTCGGAGTTGTCGAACACTCTGTCCCTGTACAAAGACCACAAACCCACGTTCGGGAAGAAAAGTAGAGCCGCTATGAGGAGCCCGGCGACCTGCAGCAGCCTCTTCTCTTTCCGCCTCATCTCTCCGGCAGACGATATGTCAGGCACCGGCGCTGGAAACAAGCGAGCCCCGATCCCCGCTCCACCAAGCGGAGACAACTTTCAGTGTGACCGGGGGACGGACGGAGAGCGGCGCCGCTAGGGGGAGCGAAGCACTGCGGTTAACCGGGAAGGTTGAACCACTTTAAGACACTTCTCTAAACACACAGAAATATTTAAATGTTTGTGTTGAACCAAGATGGACTCGAGCTGCACACAGAGCGAGTTCACGTCCATGAAAACTTCTGCTGCGTTCAAATCATCCTCGGAAATATCGTCACTCTTGTCTCAGCAAGTGTACGCACCGGTTTCAGATGACATCACGCGACGAGAAGCAGCCATGTTGGATTAACAAAAACCTGGACTCACCTGGAGAGTGTCCAAAAATCACTTTCGCACAACAGTGGGGAAATGGTCGTGAATGCCATATAGCAGCACAGTAAGGAATATAAAAAAAACTGTAACTAAAAAAGACTTTGGTGCAGACATTCTACATATTAAATGTTCTCCCAGAATTGTATGAGATAGAAAAAAACTGTTCTTGCAGAAAACGATGGCACAAACTAGTGTAGCATAGAGGCTTGAATCACACGCAACATAATCAAAACTGTATTCAGATTCATCACAACAAATATCCACTGTTGAAGCAAATCATTGACTCCCCCTCAGCATGCTGAACACCTTAACCCTCCATCTGACCTCAGCAACCAAATTGATTAATTCTTTCCCTCAGAGGCCTGAGGCGATCACAGATGTCCTGAGACTCATCACCTGTGATTACATCTCTTAGATCCCTGTAGGTGGAAGTCACTGCTGAACCTGTTGAGTGTGTAAAGCTCTTGGCCTAGCAAAAATCTTTTTTTTCCCGAGGCTGTGTTCACATTGCAGAGATTTATACACAGATCAGATCAGATTTTCTACTCGTATCAGATCATATTTTTCACCACATTGTTTACAGCAACTTTTAAAAGTGGTCTGACTCATGCGCACACGACAGACGCACATGTTAAAGAGAAAACAGGTTTACCGACCGGCCTGGGTTGTAATCTAGTGTGCAAACAGGGGCGCCTGCTTTGTAACCCCTCGAGGTACGAATTAGTAATTTAGCCCTTCACCGTCTGTGGTTTGACGATCAGAGTGTGTGTTAAAACTTTTAAGCAGTTTTATTACGTAACAATAAAATGCTCAGCATGACTAAAACTTGTTTCATATGTCAACAAACCAAACCAGCATGTTAGATTTAGGAGTCACAAATTAAAGCAGTTGTTGGAAGAGCTGAAAAAGTTTTTACTGTTCCAGCGGGGTGTAAAGCAACAACCATCTGTTCCTCCTACAGCCTCCGCTGCCCCCCACCACAGCTGAGCCACATCCAGCAGCAGAGGAAATCAAATCACACTGTGTCTCTGATGGAAAACCAAACAGCCACCAGCAGCACATTGTTTCCAAACTGTGCCACATCTGGACACAAATGTTGGATTTCGGTTTCTTTCTTTCTCTTATTGCTCTCACTGAAATCTGTGATGTTTCTCACCAAAGTTGTTTGGTATCACAAAACAGAATCTGGTTTCCTGTTTCTTTACTTTACACGCATACATAATTAGGCATAGCATGAATTATTTCCTGGATATAATTGTGGCTGAGTTCACATGTTGATGTCTGAAGGTTATTGTTGCAATGCAATTATGTCGAATCCAAAGAAGGTCGGCGTTCTGCAGGTAGCGTTATCACATGGGAGGATGAGAAAGATTTTTTGAATTTCATGGAGAAATGTGCTCCTTTTTACTCTCTTTTTCCCTTTGATAAGAACAAATAATACAATTTTTAAATATGTAATATAATATAATATAACATGAAATGACATGACATGACATGATATGATATGATATGATATGATATAATAGAATAGAATATCATATCATATCATATCATATATAAAAAATATATAATTATGCATGAGCCTCCATGCTGATTGGTTGATGCCTGGTTAGTTTTTGGAATAACAGCAATGAATCAGATTATTTTCTGAATCATTATTATAAGTGATAGGAAAATATGAGATTTTTTTTTTAATACTAAGTAGATGCTGTGCTATTAAAGTTGTTATCGTGAACATTGACATGAACTTACACTACAGGTTTTATTTGACCTTTCTGAATGGCTAAGACCAGAGGACTGTTCTTGGTCAGTGTTTTAATAAATCCAGGATCAGGACTCATAGCCTATATCCCTACTAAGCGTGTCAGCTCATAGCTGGTTAATATGGATCTGCAAGGCCACCTGTAAACTTGATTAGATGAGCTGGATTAAGTTGTCCAACATGATTGTGTGTCCTCGTCTTCATACATCGACAACGGAACCCACGATCTGCAAATCTCTGATTGGCTGAAACCATGGCAAGAAAAACATTATTTCACTGTGATGGAACAAGATCTGCTCCTTGAAGCACAAAAGAAATTCAAATAAATGAATAAACCAATGTGACGACTGCTAAAGAGAACAACATGTGAAGAGAGGACTAGAAAAAAGGAGCAGTAAATGGACTGCATTTATATAGCGCTTTTATCCAAAGCGCTGTACAACGTTTGCCTCTTATTCACCCATTCATACACCGACAGCCGAGGAAACCATGCAAGGCCCACTTGCTTGTCGGTAGCAATTCAGGGTTAGGGTCTTGCTCAGGGACCTTTGACACCGCCACCACCCTACCGCCTAAGTCACAGCCAGTAGTAGTGGGCAAAACGAAACGTGTCAGCAGTTAGCCAAAGGATCAGCATATATACTGGTCCTATAGGAACCTGTTCCTAGTCAGATTCTTTTTTTTATTTCACATCAAACAGTGGCACACATAGAAGGAACGGGCTGAACAATGACAAAAAATAAAGACACCCCGTCAGACTGATCATAGAGCACCCAGAAGTGCAGAAGGGAAGGGAAGGCATAGAGGTATTTATAAAAAACAAAAGTAATGGTAACAAAGGTTATATTATATTATATTATATTATATTATATTATATTATATTATATTATATTATGTTATATTATGCTATGTTATGTTATGTTATGTTATGTTATGTTATGTTATGTTATATTATATTATATTATATTATATTATGTTATGTTATGTTATATTATATTTTATTATATTATATTATATGTG